>JAODKK010000093.1:9217915-9245189 GCA_026774405.1 Petrocephalus microphthalmus | reverse complement strand
GGGGGGGGGGGGGGGGGGGGGGGCTCTGTCAGGCATGCTAACAAATCACAGGTAAACCTGACGGCCAGAACTGAACAGCATTCATTCTCTGCGATTTTGTCATGCTGGTAGTGCATGCCATGGTTAGAATGATTCCTGCATCATATGAAAAACAAAAAAGGCAACAGGGATCAGGAATAAAAATAATATCGAATATTAATATTTATCAGACTTTTTAAAATTAATTACGTAGCTGTCCTGATATCGAAATATGAGAACCTGAAGGAGATACTGGTTGAAAAACGCATATTAAATGACTCAGCAGAAATGCTCACCCACATCACGCCACATGTGACGATATCATTCCGCTGACAGCCAGCCAGCCAGCTTCGCGCTGGGCCGCCACATGCCGTGCTCCGTGTGCACCATCCCTCAAATATATCAACACTCTCTATGCATGCATAACATGTCTTTTACCACCATTCAAAACCGAGCTATTCTATTCGTGCAGATTCCTCCAGACCCAGAGACACGCTCAGTGCATTCCCCCAGCAGACCACTTCTAGGTCACGTGGCACAGAGACGCTGTCACAGAACACCAAGTCAGCTACGGGCTCTTCCCCGTTCGGGCCTCTCGTGGTCGCTAATCCCAGACACCTCACAGACACAGGCAGCTTTCCCTAACCTGCATGGGGAGTTCAGATGCCGAATCCTCATCGAATACTAAGAAACCGCCATCTCGTGTCAGGTAGGCGTCACCTGCTAAGCTCCACAGCCGGCCTGCGCTCACTTTCAGCAGCTGGTAGGCTTCCCCTGGGTAGCATTAGGGTTAGCATATGGTATGAGAAACGGGCATAGTAAGAAAGAGGAACAACGTCTCAGTGTGGGAGGCGAGCTGGGCTTCTGGGATCACAGTGCCTAACGTGCTCCATGGACCACGAGTCAGGTGCATGTTGGGATTGGCTCACCCAAACCTTCCACGAGTCAGGTGCATGTTGGGATTGCCTCACCCAAACCTTCCACGAGTCAGGTGCATGTTGGGATCGCCTCACCCAAACCTTCCACGAGTCATTATGGTTTCAGTGCAGTGCCCATGGACACAGTGGGCCCAAGGCCTTCCAACACTTGTCATTCAGATCAAGTTGATAAACAAGAAAACGTGCTGCTGTACTTGGCCGCTAGCTGCCAAGCCACCTCACCCAAGCCACTCAACTCGGGACGTGGGTTAGTGCCCTCAATGTGAAACGGTGAGCATCCCTCTGGGAGGACATGTGGCGATGGTCAGCAGGTCTCACACACACACACACACAGGTATTTGTATTCATAACTTTATGGGGACTGTCCATTCATTTCTATGGGCATAAACCTAATCCCAACTATGCAATAGCTGAGGCCAACTGGCCTAAAACATTACTGAGAGAAGAACACTGGACTGGTTAATTCCTCCTAGAATCATCTGACTGATGAAGCAACTCCTGCACATGAGAGCCTGTACAGATACTGCCAAGTAATTCTGGCAACGTTACCGCCGCCGAATACTTTCTTTCACGAGGAGGTATTTGTTGTGAGGGTTGCAATATCTAAAAGCAAAACAGGACTGGTCACTACTCCACTGTAGTGGCATCATGCAGATCGGGAAGATTTGAAGCATCCAAATTCTGCCAGGCCAGACTCGAACCCCTTGCAGGGTTCACAGCGCAGGGCTTGTGCAGCACACACTATCAGCCTGCTATGGGGATAGCAGACAGCCAGCTATCGCGATGCCCCTGCGACAGCTGGCATGTGCCCGCCTCCCATTATTCAAGCTACCTGTTGGTGCCATGTGCACTTCAACGCCACTACAGTGCAAAGCAGTGCGTTTTGCATCAATGAGGGTGAAACTTTATAGGAAAATGCAACGGTAACTGCAGGCCTGTTTCTGCAATTAGCCCCCTGCTGGCTGAGCCCGAGCCACTGGCCTCAGTCTCCACATGCAAAAAGAAAAAAAATACCTAAAACAGAGTTTTAAACCTCACCTCCCCCACAGAGCAAGGCAGTAATTGTTAAAGGAGACGGACGCCGAGGTGTTCGCACCCTTGCCGGGCCAGTAAGACGACACCGTGTCATGAGTTGTGTGCAATCTGCATCTGTGATCTGCAGGACGTTCAGAACAGGCAAACTCCTCAGAGTACTAAGGCAGACACTCTCTCCTGCTGGATCTCATGCCAAACATCGCAGGAAATACGAGGGGAAATATGGATCTTTCGTTTGTGCCGTCTGCCGTCATTCGTCAGCCATTATAATTCAGACAGCAGAGGCTGATTTGGTGTCCTGCGGTGTGGTGCTTTCTGGTACTCCATCTTGCTTAACAGCTTTACTGACAGGAGTTAAAGTAATAATCAGTCCTACTCCGTATATTTCCTGCTGTCAGATAAAATACTCCAAAAACACTCCCAAATGCTTTACTCGAATGCATACAGACAATTTGAAAGGGGAAAAAAAAAAACATTTAAATAGTAGTCGGCGACTTGTAGTTCCACAAGAGCGCCTCGTTTAATGTGAGCCAAAGACCGTATCTTAATATATTCAAATACTCTGTGTTTTCACATGTTCAGGAAACGTTGTGCTGCATACAGGACTAATTAGAGAATGCTCTAAGCATGTTCCCCCTCTGGGCCTCTGACACGGAAGACGTACGCATTCCAATGCAATTTCCTTGACTCTGGAGCAAGATGTCAAGGCGGCTCCAAATTTAGCCTGCCGTCACGTGTCAGTGACATGGCGAGGAGGCCCGCGTCCGCCATGACGACTTCCCAGCGTCACCACGGAGGACCTTTAGTGTCACCGCTAAGGTCGCAGTTCAATATGCCGAGGTCCCGACGATAGCTCCCCGATCCCCGCGGCAGGGGCTTCCGGACAGATGCTAAAGTCGTCTAAACTTCTGTCTGGTCACTGCTGCTGGAAAAGGTTTGTGAATTTTAAAAACATACCAGGCCAAAAAAAAAAAAAGCTCGAACGGTGGAAAGTTAAATCACTGATTTCCAGCACCGGCTATCAACGGTTAACTACTCGACTCGTGTCTGGTAGCTGTAAGCACCGGGGAAGCGGCAGGAACCCGGGGAAGGATTTCACGCCGCAGGGCTGGATTTACACCGCAGGGATTCTTCAAGGGGAATCATTTGGGAGGAAATCATTTCGGTGCGGCTTTCTGCTCCGGCTGAGCCTCGCCGGGCTGGAGTCAGGCGCCGTGATTCGACATGACAAACGGCTGTCTGCGAGTCGAGAGCAGATACTCAAAAATGGCATTCCCCATGATCCACCGTGACCGAGGTTAACCCTAAATCAGACACGAGCCGGATCTGGGGGGGAGGAAATGTCACTCCGGTCCCGGATAGTGAAATATTTTGCAGATGATACTACAGCGATGAGCCGCCACTTAATTACGCGCGGTCGGCGGAGTCGCCGGTGACCTGACAGCTACGTCAGCTTCCTTCATCGGCAGAGCGTGGAGTTTCCTGTTAAGATTCCTCAGCCCAGACACCCCCCCCCCAAACCCCACCCCCAGCTGCATACTTTCCAACCCACAGCACATTGCTTTGGCTCAACCCACAGTGGCTTATCGCGATTGCGTCGTCTCCAATTTCCCTGCGACTTCCCGGTTTCGGGGGTCTGGGCAAGTGGCAGCCGGCGCCTGCCTCCCCCTCGCCATCCTTCCGACGAGGTCTCCCCCTAACCTGAGCCACGAGGCTGAGGACTGAAGGACATGATGACAGTTACCAAATAAATGAAGGAAAATCGGCGGCAGGCTTGTGCTGGAGCGGCTCTCCCTCATGGCACCGGCCCCGTGTCAGAAACCCAAACGGAAAGCAGAGGAACCGCCACGGAGGCGCGAGTCTCGGCAGATTGCGGCCGAACTCTTCCGTTCCCATCTCCTGTCCGTCGAAGAAAACAAAAACCACCAGACTAGAATGATTCACAATCAGTAGCTCATTGGGAGGTGACCCGGAGCGCCCAGCCGGCCTCGTCTCCCCTGACCGGCCCGGCGGAGGACTCGCTTTCAAACGCGGGAATTACACAGGGCTATATTAAAGAGAGCGGCCACATAATCCCCCCAGGCCTCTTTGGGAGGCCTATCGCTTCATCATCTGCTGAACACATAATTATGAGAGAGGGCTGCGGCGTTCAGCCCTGACGCGGCATTAAAGGGGAGCCAAGCGGACAAGGTCACCTGACGGCGACGCGCGCGGCGATATCCGCACAACACACCTACACTGTACTCACATCTCCCACCGAATCGCAAAGCAGAACTACAATATATACATTTTTGACATGAGGATCAATTGCACTCAATCCTTTCATTTAAAAGTACATAATCAGTGTATCCTTATAACATCTGATCGCAAGGCCTGCTGGTACCGTCAACCTAATTAACGAGTCATTAACTGTGCCCCCCTCCTTCTAAATGCAGAATAAAGGTGCTCTGCTGTTTTTACACAGACAGACATATTTATAGCGTGCTGTAAGAGCGCATTTGGGTTCCTTTAAAGAAAGATCTGGAACATTCTCTAACCCATACCTCATGTCTTGAACATCAGCATCCACAGGCTCTACTTTGGGTCCGACTTTCATGTCGGGGGGCGGTAAAAACGGACATAATGACCTTCAAGGCTCTTCAGTCAAACATTCCTGCATGACACTTAGCGGTAAAGACGTCAGCTTAAAAAAAATTAAAAAATAACAAAACCGTAGCGAGTAACCAGACTCTGCGGGCTTCGCATCAGGGACACGCATGACGCATCGCAGGCTAATACCTTACGAAAAGCATCTCTGCATGAAGGACTTTCCCTCTGCATGCGCCCAAACAGATCTGGCAATAATTGTCAGACGCGGTGAGGTGGCACCAGTGTTTGGCGAAACTATAACGTGACGAAACGGTATCGTGACAAATACTCCCTCCAGCCCCCAACCCCCCCCCCAACACCTCATTCCCTCAGAAACAGTGCTCGTTTAAATATTTAATTTGGCTCTTCCTGGAACACAGAAGGGCCTGGAATTCGCCTCAACCTGATCCTGGAGGCAGATCAGAAGCAGCGGCCTGTCATCTCCCCCTTCCAGTCAAAACAATGTATCCCCATGTAAACATTTTAAATGTTTGCTTTGCAAAAAAAGTGCAAAACCGCACGGGAGTCGGAGGACCCGCTCGGGAGTCGGAGGACCCGCTCGGGAGGTCAGCCGGCCCGGGTGCCCAGCCTCACTTCCCATGCCAGCGTGCCACATACAAAGACTGCGCTCCATTTACAAATATACATCAGTGACGATATAAAAACGTAAAATGAACACAGATTAAGGCCGCCCAGTCAAACACCAACAAAGTGAGTTACTCTAAAGGAGATCTGAACTAAAGCAGTACACTCATTATATGGGTATATCAGCGACACCTCCCCACCCCAACCAAATCCTACGGAGAGCTAAGCCAGCAATCTTCTGGTCACAGATCTCATTCCCCTGGTCCATTTCCCTCGGCAACATCTGTTGACCAGGAAGGTCTCACATCTAGCAACTTCAGAAACAACAGCAGTTCAGCCCAAAGAGGCGGAATTCTACCATCAAGGAATCTCACAAAAAATGATTTCACCATGACGTCCAAATATTTACGGCAGCACAAGAGGCTGTGGGCAGTAGTTTCATACTTCAGCGCATTTCAATGGCCTTCAACACAGCCATAAAGGATAAAATAAAGACTTATCCTTCTTAAAACCAACTCCATGTTAACAGAGGTTTCCTATAGACTGTGTAGACTGTGGCCAGGTTACACCCGCACCTCCCCAAAGCAAGCATGTCAACTCTAATACACCATTCTTAAAGAAACCCTTGACGTCTAGTCAAGATTTTCAACCAGCTAATCCCTCCAAGAGGATGGACCCAAGGTTAAGTTACCAGAAAGCCACTTCTGGATTTTTCTGGCTTGATGCTGGTGACGACTCAATCAGAAAAATGCCACAGCAGACCGTCACGATGCTCTCTTTGCATTACGGCAGACAGGTCCGTCAGGCATACCGCGTTCCCGTGCGAGACGGGTCGTCGGCAGATGACGCGCCAGGCAGGATTACATACAACTAAAATCATTTGCTATTTGTTTTTTTTATGCAAAGCTTTTCGTTGGCAAAAAAGCCGTGCGTGAGTTCATATGGGAGAATTTATTAGCGAGTCAAAAACCACACTCCTAATAACCAGCATCAATTTTATCTTCTTACATCAGGGCTGAAGCATGCAATTTTTTCCGCTCTTTTTTTTTTTTTTTAAACAAGTTCACAACCTTGTGCAAAAACCTTCACTGACATCAAACCTGAAGTCTAATAATAACAACATGCAAATGTTGCGAGGCACCAAAACCAAGACAGACAACATTGTCAAGTGACAAAAGAAATAAATAAAAAAGCTCCGACTTTAGGTTTTACTACAAAAGTATACAGCATCATGTCTAAAGCACCACTGAGGTTTACAAAACATTTATGCCGTGAATGTTGAGAACAACAACCCCCCCACAGTCAGAAAGCACAAGGCAACAAATATTTGTAACACATGTACACATTCCACTCATTACACTTAACATTTTAAAAAAACACTGCGTTAGACACCTAGTATTATTTTCTCGAATCCACAGGGGAGCAAGCATGAAGCAAAAAAGTTATCAGTAACAGGAAGATCTTCATTTTAGCTGCATAATGAAGGGCGATATCTGACATGTATCATTTCTTTGAAAAACCCAAAACAAACTACGATTTCTGTATTTAACCTCGCAGCATAAACACACACAGCCATCTCTGCTCCTTCAGTAACAATCTGGCAAAGACAAGGATGATAATATTAGGCTACATGGCAATTAAAATTTTATGAATTCATGTTTTTAATACTATATAAAATCAATGAATGCATCAGTTAGCCTGCATTTAAAACTGGAGGTTACAACAACACTTTCCAGTAGAAAATGATTCTTTCACTTTTGCAGACTTGCTAATGCAGTGCATGGTCTCGACAAAACCTGGCACCTATCCCAGGAGGCATAGGGCAGGGGGCTGTCAGTGCACTGCGGGGCACACGTAAGAGGACAGTCTAAAGGCAACTCAGAGACACCGATATTAGAACCATTACGTTTGGGAGGCATCATCACACAGAAAGACTGCAAACAAGACTGCCGATTGATGAGATGGGTTTATGGAAAACATGAACCATGAATTACACATCCTAATACACTGCACTGTTTTCTGTGTACATTTCTGCAATATTTCAACAACATCTAAAGGCTGTAAAAAAAATAATAATAATAATAAAAACAAGCCATTCTCCTGTAATATCACTCCTTCCCAAATTCGCACGATTTCGGCAAGGGGAGCCATTCCTGGCCCCTTCCCAGCCACAAAGGTAATCCATCACACAGGTCTAACGAGCAGGCTTCACAGAGACGCCACCTCAGACCCCCGCGTTAGTCCCCGCAGAGCCATACCACCCAGCTTACTGCTAAGGGGGATCTCTATCCCAAGCAAGTATTAATTAATTCATTCGCTGCATCCTATTTAGCCGTCTGACGAGGGAGCGTTTATGGGTCACCGCGTTTACGACAGCGCCACCTAATATGGAAGTACTGGTAGGAAATTAAATATTGCACATGGAAGGTAGAAGGAACACTAAAACTCAGGGTCTTCGTCGTATACTGAAAGAGCCCAGGATACGGGGGCTGTACGGTGGGACCGATCCTTTACATTCCCGTAGCAAAGACCATATGACAAGCCTGCTCCGGTTACCCTAATAGCACTCAAAAAAGATGTACCCCACCTCCCAGTTTAAAAATGAAGAACACAATACTGACAGATCCTAGCTTATTTGTGACATTACTAGAAATAAAAAAACTCAAGCTTTAAAAAAAAAAATCAATAAAATAACTTTTCAGTTCCCGGCCTGATATGCGGGTGTGACTATATTAAAACTTGCCAGTTGCCTCACGCCTATAGTAAAAGAGCACTGTAAACAGGGCAGGCGGCACCTAAAGGGGGGGCGCGGCTAGTGGCCCCTCACCGGGTCCCTCATCGAGTCCCTCACAGAGTCCCTCACATTTACGGCTATTCCCCCCCCTTCCGTCCGCAAAGCCGCGGCTAGAGCTCCCTCACAGAGTCCCTCACCGAGTCCCTCAGAGTCCCTCACAGAGTCCCTCACAGGCTCCCTCACCGGCTCCCTCACAGAGTCCCTCACCAGCTGCCTCACCGAATCCCTCACATTGTCCCTCACAGAGTCCCTCACCGGCTCCCTCACAGAGTCCCTCACCGGCTCCCTCACCGGCTCCCTCACAGAGTCCCTCACAGAGTCCCTCACCGGCTGCCTCACCGGATCCCTCAGAGTCCCTCACCGGCTGCCTCACCAGATCCCTCAGAGTCCCTCACCGGGTCCCTCACCAGCTCCCTCACAGAGTCCCTCACCAGCTGCCTCACCGGATCCCTCAGAGTCCCTCACCAGCTCCCTCACAGAGTCCCTCACCAGCTCCCTCACCGGATCCCTCAGAGTCCCTAACTGGCTCCCTCACAGAGTCCCTCACCAGCTGCCTCACCGGATCCCTCAGAGTCCCTCACTGGCTCCCTCACAGAGTCCCTCACCGGCTCCCTTACAGAGTCCCTCACCGGCTCCCTTACAGAGTCCCTCACATTCACGACTGTTGCCCCCTTTCCGTCCGCAAAGCCGCGGCTGGCGAGATCAGTCCTAAGCGCAAAGTAGCAAACTTCTCCCACCTAATTATTCGGCTCCGACGACAAACGATTGTTCACTGAACCGACTTTCTATAGATAAAAAGCCCCGATCTCTGCGGACAGGAAGGCTCCGGGGCGGCGTGCCGCGGCTATAAGGCGGCTGCTATTAACGCTCCGGGGCGGCGTGCCGCGGCTATAAGGCGGCTGCTATTAACGCTCCGGGGCTGCC
The DNA here is from genome assembly GCA_026774405.1 of Petrocephalus microphthalmus. Lineage (NCBI taxonomy): Eukaryota > Metazoa > Chordata > Actinopteri > Osteoglossiformes > Mormyridae > Petrocephalus > Petrocephalus microphthalmus. Next base: position 9,236,267 of record JAODKK010000093.1, on the reverse strand, counting down.
CCCAGACTGCGCCGTCTGCCCCGGGTAGCTGGGCAGCGCCTCCGCCGCATTCTAACGCGAACTTTCTGGGAGTGAATTCGTACGGAATGCGGATTAGAAAGCGCGGCGACGGGCGGCGGCGAGCGCCGGAGCCCCGAATCCCCGCAGCCCCGGATCCCCGCAGCCCCGGAGCCCGGAGCCCTCGCCCTTACAGCCCCTTACCTGTCAAGCGCAGCTTCACCGGGCCGTTCCTCCTCACCCCGGGGTTCGACATGTCCCTTTCCCGGCCCAGCTCGGCCTCTCGGACCGTCCGCGGCTTTGTCCCGTTTATACGCAGGGAGGCGAACGCAGGCGGAATACGCGGCGGCTCGCGCTGCTGCCGGCCGCGGCTCAGGGCGACGCAGCAGTAATGGAGGCAGGGCATCGTGGCCCGGATGTGCGCGGCGCTGCCATTACGGGCCGGCGAGGGAACCGGGGCGGGGGGGGGGCGTGTGATGCGGGCGCGACGCCGATGCGACTCCGCCGGTCCGACTCCGCCGATGCGACTCCGAATCCAGCCGGAAAGGGGGGGCCCACTTCCCGCACGTCCGCCGGCGTCCCGGGCCGCAGGCTGAGCGGAGCCTATAGCGGCGGCGCGGCGCCGGGGGGGCCGGAGGGAGACTCCCCCCCGGAGCCGGGACTCGCTGCGGCCGCCGGGCGGCTCGCTGCTGACATCGCCCGACCGAAAGGCACTAATGCGAACCTATAATAACTATTATTATTATCATTTATGTCTGTGCGTATATGTGCGGTCTTACTGTGCTTTGCGTCCTCCGACAGAAAAAAGAACTCAAAAATAGCTTTAGTTTTATCTAATGGACCTATTTGGCGCGACGAAAGCGATACACTTTCATATATTTTTGTCTATTCTTTTAATGAAACGCCGGACTGCAGCCTACGAATGAGGTCCAGAGTACAGCCGAGTCGAATAATACGGCCGAATTGCTGTAACTGTCGTACAGAATAATGATCCTAAAATTTGAGGGACTTCAGAAAATGCTTAAGGAAATGCCGGGGAACTGTATATACTGTGCACAGAATAAATATGACTAAGTGTGAGTAGTCTTAATATAATATAGAGACACAATAACGTAAAATGCATTCTGAGCATTTAGCATGACTGCTTGATACATTTTAAACTATCCTGGCTCCTCCTTAGAGTTACATTCCTGGGGAAATTGTTATAGTTTAACACTTTTTAAATGAAAACCTGTCTGCAGCAGACGTGGAGAATGACGTACAGCGAAACGGTTTAACTACAAGGAATCGAAACTGGCGAGAATATGACTAAAATTGTTTCATTACCGTTACGTTTGCGGAAAAATCCGAGTGCAGGTTAGTAATGAAACCAAAGGTGAGACTTGAGTGACGTAAACCGGTACCTCAGTAGCTCTATATATGCCCATAACGATGCAGAAATTGGATAAAACTAAAATGTCATCGTATGTGACAATGCATTTCAGAATCGCCACCTGTTCAGATTCTCGTAAAGCGCACGGATTTTTGAATGCAAAGGCAGGCATTGTACCCATAGCAAGCCATCCAAATGAGCACTAAACTATTCCCCTACTGTGGCAATAAGCAGATGCGTCTCAGAACCATAAAGTTAAAGCATAAAGTTACTCATATCCCAAACCCACCGAAGAGACATACCGAAACCAACCACACCCAGAAATCCATATTTTACAGTCCGGGGTAGAAATGATTCAAAGGTGAAAATTGCCTGGCGAGGTGATGTTGACGCAGATGACTTGGTCTTGCGTATGCATGTTTAATGTTATACGAATAATATTTGCGTTCTTAAACGCAGGAAGTGTTTCTATACCAATATACACACACTTCTAGGCTTCTGTAACAAAAATTGGTCTTGCATGTATGCAGGATGACACTCAACATGTTTTGACCCCACAATATGAGTAATTTTTCCATCCTCCCTGCCAAGCAGCAGAAAACAGACATTTGTATAGGAAAATACATATTCAATATTCCTTGTACAATGTTGCACAAATAATTGTATTAGTCAGGTTTGTAATACTGACATTAGCAGAATGGGTCATACATCCTGTGCCGTGGTGGCAGATTTAGCTCAATAAAGTGCTTCCATGCAATGGTCCATGAGAATCCACCAGACATACTTTATTTACAGAGCATAAAAAACAAATGTCAGACAAAAAACAGGCATGTACACAGAAAAGTCAGGGGCCAGAGTAGCATCAAAAAGCACTCAGAACTTGAAAGTGCTCTGGTCATCTGAGACCTGAAAGGCATAGCCGTCAGCCGTAGTGTTTGGTACAACAGACTCGTCTTCCACTTCCTGTACGAGAGGAAAACCCAAAAGGGAAAAAACCCCCATTAAGCACTGCTGATGATGCCCTTTGACTGATTCTATCTTAAGGCTGCAATACCGCTTACCTCGCCCGAGAAGTACTTCTCAATCAGGTTGAGTGATGCCTTATACACCATCTCATTCTCATGAGACTGCAGAGCCTCGATCTTATCCAGCCCCCCGCATTCCTCAATCATCAAGCCCAGCTTCTCTGCTTCCCCAATCTTCTCTCCTGCCTGCAAGCAAAGAGATTGACATTAGGGGAGAAAAAGAGCAAAAACATGGCTATACAACAACCACAGTGACAGTCTGTACTGCCCTTTCATGGGGGGGGGGACACCTACCAGGAAAATGTTAGAGATAGCATCCAGGATAACCAGAATGGTTTTGCTATCCTTGGTAGACAGCAGATCCAACAGAGGTTCCAGCACATTGGCTTGGACAAGGTACACCACCTGCTGAACAGTGCCCCCACTGGTGTAATTTGTCACTGCCCAAACCACTTCTTTCTGAGTTTTGTAGTCACCCTAGAAACAAACAAAATCTGCAGTGATCAAAACAGCATTTTTTTTTAGCAGCACACCACAGAAGACTCCAGGGCTCATTTCCAACAATACTGTGCCAAGGCTAAAATGCGAGCGGCAGAGAGCACAGGAGATCCCGGGCCGTGCCTCACCAGCCGCAGTGCCTCCACCAGCAAGGGCAGCAGGCCTGCATTAATGACGTCCTGAATCTGAGAGTCTTTCCCCGCAGTGATGTTGGACAGCGCCCAGGCAGCTTCCTTCTGAATATTGTTCTTGTGATGACGAAGCAGATCGGGGAAGGCCGCCAAGGCGCCGGCATCCAGGACTTTCTGGGTCTGCTCATCTGTGCCAGTGACTATATTTCCTATTGACCGCAGTGATGGAGTCTGGCGAGGAGAACAGGGTTTGAAGGGTGAAAAGCCCGAGAAGTAGCCCAGAGCCAAAGCAAACAGTGCACATGCACCAAGGCAACCGGAGGGAAAAAAAAAAAAAGTTTAGTTTCATCCGTCTGACCATTTCAATGCTCAGATTTCACTATAAGCCACACCACACTGTCCTTTAGTGACATGTACTGCTTCAGTTGTAAGTTACATTAGTACTGATGCATCCAAAGAGCCCCCCCCAAAGTACAGTAAACAGCCTTGTAAGTTTGAAGTTGTCATTCAGGCAAACTCCAGTTAAAAAATCCAAAATGTGGCACATCTCCCTGCCACCGACTAGTGTTTTTGCAAACTGTAGCAGCCAAGCTGATCAATCGCGCCAACCCAACCGGCGTGCAAGAGAGCCAAAGCCCCAAGACGTACCACAACGGGGAGCTCGCCAGAGCCCAGCAGCTGCACTAGGCGTGGTACCAGGCCCGCCTGCACCACCACCTCTATGCGCTCATTGGGCCCGTCGGTCAGGTAGGACACGGCCCAGCAGGTGTCCGCCAGCACCTCCTTGTCGTCGTGGTGCAAGAGGCGCACGAGGGCAGGAAGCACCTGCTGGACGGCCGTCAGAGGGGGCGGTGGGTTCTTGTTGCGGCAGAGATTCGACAGGGTCCACGCGACATTCCTCAGGTAGCCAGACTCGAGAAGGGAAAAAAAAAAAAAGTGACAGATGAATTTGATGCGCTACTTAGAATGCAGAAGCCCAACATGCACTCCAGTGGTCAGGCACGACTACAGGAATGGACTTGTACTTAGGACGCCATCTAGTGGCCAAGAAAAAAAAAAATACATAAATCCTAGAAAACCCTTGAATTGGCCTCTTTTAAAAGAATCTGCTGGAAGATTGATAAGAGCCATTAGAGGAGTGAAACTAAATATACTTACAGAGAACAAACAAAGGTCAGGGACAGCCAGCAGGCTGAGGAGAGGGTCAATGGCTCCATGTTTGATAACCTTGTCTCGATAGGCAGAACCATCACCTAGAACAAAAAAATAAATAAAATAAAAATGTATGGAAGCCCAATGCATTATCTGGGCTGCTGATACATTAATGCACAAAAACAGGGGGGGGGGGGACCAAAAGACCCCTTACCTGCAATATTTCCCAGGGCCCAGATGGCCTGCTCACTGACATGGGGATGTGGGGAGGTCACCAGGCCGACAAAGGCTGGGATGGCACCCCCCTCCACCACGGCTCTGGTCTGATCCGAGGTCCCAGAGGCAATGTTGGTGAGAGCCCAAGCGGCCTCGAACTGGATGGGGGGACACTCCCCCACAGCCAGAAAGCCCACAAGCTTCGCGATCAGCCCAGCATCGATGATGCTGTCAATGGGAGGATGCCGTTCTCTTGAAAGCAGCTTTCTGTGGAACAACATGGGGGGTGTCATGAAACCTGTAACCACTACCAGGTAGAATAACCACATAGGGAATGTACAACCCTAACCCACTGAGGTTGCGCTACCTAGCAGCTTGTGTAGCTTGCAGCTGCACATCAAGGTTATTGCCATTAACACCAGCGACTATTTCCTCCACGGTCCAGTGCTGGGCAGGCTGCAATCCACAAATTGGACAGAAAAAGGGACATCAATACACTGGACACGATTTTGTGGGGAATTCACTGAAAAATAGTCAGTAATTAAAAGAACTGCGATCCCAGACAAGTTGCATTACTTTGATACTTCCCGATACGGTTAAGCTATGAGCATTCGTAGCATCCAACTAGAAACTCATGACGATTATGCAGAGAGCCGATCTTGGCCGATCGTGGCCGATCTTGGCCGCTTGCCTGCGAGTTCTGGTTCTTCTCCTGAAGCGGCGAAGCGGCCTCGTCGGGGAGGCTGCTGACGTTTCTCCTCTTGAGGATCTGCTCGTCCTTCTTCGCCTTCCGGAGCTCGACGTTGACCTCGATCCTCCTTCGCCTCAGCTCCTGCACAATGGGGGGCGGTCAGTCGGACGCCGGTAACCCGACCCCCGGCGGGCGGCACCGGGGCCGCGGGTCCCGGCCACCTACGTTGGCATCCTTCCCCTTGTTCTTGAACTTGCTGAGACGAAGGGCGTTCTCGTTCGCGGAGGAGGACATGCTGCCGCCGAAAGCCGGGGGGGGGATCGGAGATGCCGAAATCACCGCCTCGGATGCAAGGAGGGGGAAACGCACAAGAACGTCAAATGACAGACACAAGCGAGCAAAGACATGCGGCCGACGGGGAAGCGTGCATCCGCGCTCGTATCAGACCATGCAAATCGGCCCAAGTGTCAAAACAGCAAGTGCATAAAAACTGGCGAAAACACGCAAACGCAAACAGCGCGTCTGCCGAGAGCGATACACACATTTCCAGCGAAAGACTTACGGGGGAGATCACTAGCCGGGAGACGCACGCTTACCGATTCCGCGGCCAGATGCGGTGACGTATAAAGAAAAGATACCGCTCTTTAAATTCCCGGCACTGGCGAGTCGTGATTGGCCCGATCGAGCCAAGCGCGTTTCCTATTGGCCGGTTTGAAAAAAAAAAATCACATTATTCGTCGATCGGCTCGTCAAAAGAACTGCTATCGCGAGATGAATGCGTCGCACATTGTTAGCCTTTTCAGAATTCCACAAAATCATCGTGACTATGCCTCCAACGTTATGTTTCTTACGAGTATATTGTCGTTAATTATGTACATATTTCTACATAATAATATTAAACAATACTGTACACAATATACATGATAAGAGATCGTCTGCTTCTTTGTTACTGATCAAAAACTAAGTTTGGGAACGTCAGCACCGTGATGACCCAGTGGCCTAATGGATAAGGCATCAGCCTCCGGAGCTGGGGATTGTGGGTTCGAGTCCCATCTGGGTCGATTCTTTGTTACGTTTTTTATTTATAATTACAATGTAATTTGCATACCAGCCTCTCAGCTGTCTTTTCTTGTGTATTTACATATAGTAAGCAAATACATTATTTGTAAGTCGTTCTTTGGTTTACAGTGACGTATCCAATGTTTAAACGATTCGGTGAGCAAAACATCAACATAAAATATATATCCAACGCTTAAGTTATGTATGTATGTGACGCTATTGCGTCTCCAATACTAATAATAACTGGTAAATACTTTTCTTTAATCGCGTAATGCAGGAAATGTCACGGTTTGAGTATGTGGGGTGCGCTGAATGTAATTTGCGAGTGATTGTCCAGTGATGCGCTTTGCTAAACAGCCAAGACTAATGTGTCTTGCAATTTTCATCGCGCTCGGGCACAAGGCAACTGGGCCAAACTGGGCCGACCAGTACGTCCATAGTTTCATCCGACCAGTTTTTATAGCCTTGACTAGCTAATTTGAAAGTTAGTTAACATGGGCGAAGACGCACAAAAGCACTCAATTCGTTTATTCCTGGCATTTCCCCCAATAATTAAATTTCAGTTAAATATGAATGCTCCGCTAAAAAAAAAAAAAAGATATTTGGTTTAAGATTCCGAATCAAGGTCTAGGATCCCGATAGCTGACATTCCAGGATTTTTAGAATTTAACATTCTGTCCATCAGGGGGCAGTAATCCAGTAGCAGCGTCTTAGTAACTTGACTTTAGCATCTCAACCGCCGCGCAATGAATTGATCGGCGAATAACCCACGGTCAACAATGAAACATAAAAAAGCGAATAAATGGAAAATGTCTTTAAGTATAATTATATATGCATGACGCATTACCGGTAGTATTTGGATGTCTAAAATGCCAACTTGTAGAAGAATTAATAAAATTGTAGAATGTCGAATAATCGTTAGAAGTAGTATTGATAGTAATAATTATTAGTACTTATTTGGCAAACGCTTTGCCCAAATGGACATGCAGATAATACGTAACATGCATAGGCCTACGGCGTTCACGTAACTCACATTTAATTAAATATCAGATTTTTCACAGCGCAAATAGTATTAATTACTTTGTTGTTCTGAAGGTCGCAATATAACATATGTTCATACTAGGCACATTTTGACACTGCTATACCCGCATCTGTGGCAAAACTGGAGAAATAGCAGGTTCCCGCAAGACAAAAAAACAGGTTTAAAAAGGTTGAGGTGCGGTGAGCTTCGTGGCAGGTGAGGCACTGGTTCTTTCAGAACAAAAAATAAATTATACGGAGCGCTATAGTGAAGTTGATTTTCTGACTTTTAGCCAGCCCGTGAGCTCACGCGCGCCCCCTTCAGGGAGGCAGAGCTACTGGCCGCCTCACCTCCTGCTTTTTCGCTGCGGTTTTGTAGTAGATCGGCAAAACTAACTTTGTTATACACATAGGCGAAACACATGAATACATGAGTTATTCTATGGAAAGCGAGGACATATAGGTGTGTGCAAACATGACATTGGTGGCATGTAGTGAGAAAGCAGAGGGCGTGCGCTGGGATATGAGGCTCCTGTCTATTTAAACAGGAGATACGCAAATTCAGCGATTTTGATTTATGAAATTGATTTAAATGATTGGAATCATGCAAAAATTTCATTTATGCCACAGAGCAGTAGACATTTATTTGATCATTATTTGTGTTTTTACTTTTCATGATGACTGGTGAGTCTCTGCCTCCCCTGACCACAAGTCCTGGCTGATACAGGTATAGGCATAACTTAAAACCCGATTATTCCCGATTATTATTATTGTGCATGTTATTGATAATTGGGATGACAGTACAGAAGTTCTCTTCTGCATCCCAAGTATTATATATCTGATCGACTTAGATTTAATTTCCCCTTAGTGATTATTAGCTTACCCAACAAGAGTGATACCCTTCCTTTACTATGTGCGATGACCGCTCAGCTCATGCCAAAAACAATAATTTCGTTGAATTTGCTTGCTATCGTAGGTTATGTTCATCGGGCAGTGCGGTGGCTCACGCGTCCGGGGCATGGGTTCGATGTGCGCATGCGCTGTGTGTATGTGGAGTTTACATATTGCCCATGTGAGTATGTGCGCTCTGTGATCATCTAGCATGAACGAGTACCCCTGCACTGCGATCCTGGCACTGGAATAACATCAACAACATCAATAATAACAATAGCAATTTGATTACATCTTAGAGAATAAATACCTATGCGTAGTGTAGTCTCCAAGTAGAACTCCCATGAACATGACTGTATATTGTATTGTATTCACTGATGTACTTATATTGGCTACCGTTCTGCACATGGACGGCATGAATAGCCACTGTAGTTCATTCATAAATCATGTATTTGATCCGCTTGTTTACCAAAGAGGAGGGGTCGTCGAATTTGAACGACACGCCTCTCAACGCCGAAATCTTATAAAGGAAGCTTAATGCGGACAGTTTTATTTCGCGGTCGAGCATCGTCAAAATGACGCGAATCGTGCTTCTTCTCTCCGTGGCGCTGGTCTTCTCCGAAGCAGAGGAACACGCCGTTAATGGTGAGTTCTGCCTTTCGATCCATTGGATTCACTTTTAAACCGATGGGGAGAAAAGGAAGAACATTTCCGCGAAGAAATCAACGCAAATATTAATGAACGGCACACAAATGTATGTTTAATTTGGTCTTCATTGACTGACGTGACTAAACGTCCTGGAATGTTTAAAATGTTTTATGCAATCTTTAATTTCAGTAAGTGCCAAATGGACGATGTGACTTGTTCTATGTCACATTTCTCAATTTGAATGAGTGTAACGGCGAACAAATTGCTCGCGATTTATCAGTCAGGGATAATAATAATAATATGATAATACTGAATAGTTACACATGACCGAAAGGCAGGTGAGGAAGCACAATGAATAGAATGTGGTAGATTTGCAATTTTCAGTTAAAAGTGAAATGTTTTTTTTTTCCAGATTTTTGTAAATGGAAAAAGGCGTTATCGTTACACGCCAGTGGGGAAAAAATGTAGCTTATTGGTGGTTGTCGACGGTCGCAAGTGATGATTTTAATTGCGCAAGACTGTAATCTCAGAGATAGGTATGAATTTAGAATGAATAACGGGTTATGGCAACTGGGCATTTTAATCGCGATAGAAATTTTTAAGAAGAAGTTGTAAAGGAATATGGGCTAACTTACTTGGTGTTTTTCCATAACCACCATAAACCTAGGAAAACACCTAATACGGACGAAAACTCCGAAGTACATCGCTATGTAGGTTTCCAGCAATTCAAGGCTGGCTTTTTATGCACTCTCCACAGTCTGTGAAGTGATGATAAGGGTGTGTCCTCCAGCACTGACCCTCCTGATGTCTGACTATCCTTGCTTCTTCTTGGTTGTAGAGCTCTTCTCTCTGATTGGGACGACCTCTCAGAGAACACGGGCGGACAGAATAAGCGCCCTGTCAGAACCGCCACTCAATCAGAGCACTGGGGGAAAGGACCCCTCTCTGCCGGTCAACGAGCTGCTGGCACAGAGTATCAAACCGGGAGACTCGAAGTACACCTTACAGCCCCTGCCAGCGGGGGTATGGCCCAAACACAGTGACCTAGCCCCCCTACCCCGGCCGGGCCACCACAACAAGAGCAAGAAGGTGTCCAAGAGCGACAGACTGCCCGTGGAACACAACAGTGAGAAAAATCGGGGAGAGGGGCACACCCAAGCCCCCGAGCTGCTCCCCAAAACGCCGCTGGCCAGCGCCATCAATCGCACACAGAAGATTGTGACGGAGCCCCTTCCCAACAGCCCCGCCCTCAACGAGCCAGACGTCCGCCATAACTCCAGGTCCCGGGGTCTTCCTCAGCCCGCCCCCCCCCGCAGAGACCCACCAAACCGGAGACTGGACCCCGAGGAGAACCGTCCCGGGAAATCCAGCCTCTACCAGCCGGGTGGAAGGAACAACAGCAGACCCTCGGTCCTGTTCAACCGCAGGTCATCCAGCCTGCTCTACCACTTCGACGTCCTCAAGAAAGGTACAGTAGAGGTGTCCCAGAGCACGCCGCCAGGGCGCGGCGCCGGACCTGCGCTCTAACTGCCCGCTCTGTGTAAATCCTTCGCAGGCCATAATTTCCCGCATAGCTGAGGTTTCCAGCACGGATCTGTCCTATAAATCTTCATAGCCATGAACTCGAGTAATCTTAAATATGTCTAAGTGAGATCGATTATCATGCAGCGATGAGGAGTGGAAGCTGGGCCAGATATCAAACGTCTCCGCCTGCAGACCACCAAGACTGGAATGCGACGCCATGGTTTTATAATGAGGCCACGGCGACCGTCCCGGGCCGCTATAATGATACTGTGGCGGCCGCTGGGGTTTGGTAACGGCACGTCTGTTTTGTGGCTTTTTTTTTTTTTAATATCCCCTCCCCCAGAGTCCGACTTCTCCCAGGAAGCCGTGTGCCTGAGCGAGTGCAGGAAGGAGAAGGAAGAGGAGGACCATTACTGCTACAGCGAATTCGGTAAATACGCAGCTGGCCGAGCGGGAGCGGGCCCAGCTGTGGCAACAAGGGGGGGGGGGGAGTTCATAGGAAAAGACAGGCCTGGGGAGACCTGCTGGGAAGGAAGCAGACACTGTAGGGCCACCGGCCAATTTGCTGGGGCGCCCCCTGCTGTCAGGGCATTAGATTGCCTCTGTTCTTTAGGTGCATTTTGGAGACATGAACTTCATGTACAGTTCCTGTCTATCATTTTGGTCAAAGATTAATCCCAGGATAGTAAAATACATGACATGCTTGTGGTCTTCAGACAGTGATGCTTACTGTTGAATTTACCGCGGTCTGCAATTACAGCATCACGCAGTGGACCCTTTCGCCATCTGAAATGAGTAGCAACTATGTGGTTTGTGCAAAAAAAAAAAAAACATCTCACCCTTCACAGTCCATCTGATTTCAATTTCTGCTCCCAGACCCTCTGAGGTTTGGCTCGCTGCAGCTCCAGCGGTGAGAGTTACAGCCAGCCGTCCCCCTCCGCCCCCGAGCCCGGTCACTGACCCCATCCTGCTCTCCCCTTACCCAGCCATCAATGGGATCGTGCACGACATCGAGGTGATCCGGCGAGGAATCCGACTCATCGTACTGCTGGTCAACAGTGACGGCTTCTACAAAATGAGCCGCCTCTACGTCACCCCCGACAGCTACTTCTTCAAAGTGCGGATCCTGGTGCTGGACACGTACAAGTGCTCCAAGCCCTGTCCGGACCTGAAACTCGGTAAGGATCGTGAGCACATACTCATTTGTTCGCGGGACAATGAACCAGTCAAAAGTCCCCCTCTCTCTATGAGTCAGTAAGGACTGGTCAGTGTGCGTGGTCTAAAGAAGGCAAAACTCTTAATATTCCAGTAGGGGTTCAAATAGTTGAAGGTTTAACCCCTATCCCGTGTTTGGGGTCAATCTGACCCCAGAGCATCATTAAAGTTAAAAAAGGAGTAAAGATGATTTTATGTTTTTATGCAAATGTTTTTTCCATCCATCTTCCATGACCATGTATCCAGTACATGGCCGCTGCGATTTCTGTATTTACTCTCACATTCAGACCCATCATTAAGGATGGGTGGATGAACATTAAAGACACGATAACAGTAGCTACTGTCATACTGTCATTGATAGTCTTCTTCACATTGAGCCTGCTGACAGATACGTGACATGGACTGTTGCAGGCAGCAGATACATTGTAATGGGCCAGATATACCACCGGAGGCGCCACATAACCAACGACCTGCTGGCCCTTCTTGGAGGGAAGCTGAAGCCGGGCGACGGCATCATTCGCAGCAACAACTACGTCAAGCGATTCAACAAGAGGAGGCATCAGAAGGCGCAGGAAGCGTCGCACTTAAGGTGCCGGTGAGCCGGCGTGGCAAGTCTGCCCCCTGCTGCACAGGCAGAGACACTGCAGCCGCTGCCAGAACTGTCCAATAACCATCCAGCATACTCAGAGGACGGGAACGAGAAGGCGAAGGCCACTTCGCCCTGGCCCTTTTGCATCATAACATGTCAGAATGTGATTTAAAAAATGCTATTTATGAATGTTAACTTGCTTCCCTATGGCTCCAATATTTGACAGACTGCAGGTGAACAGCCCAGGCTTTTACAGTATGTAAGAACTGTTTAGATGATCGCCTCTCAGCTTTATACGCAGCACTGACGCTACGATGCTTCAGCAGAACGTCGGCATCTTTTCCTTGCGAGTTCCCAGCTCGCCATGTAGCTCGACCAAAGCCAAATCTGCTGCTGGCTGGTGTGTCACACAATTTCTCTAAATTCTAATCCCCATCCAGCCTGGGGATCATTCCAGATCAGCAGAATGAATCCTGGTCTGGCACAATACTGCCATGGACATTTACTGACATCTGAGAGGATGAATTCTTATTAATGTCCCGATCTGCTAGTAAGGATAGCAATCAAGGGAAACTCGTGATGCCTGAACGCAGTCAACCAATGCGATAGATAGACCATGAATTTTAAGCCGGCCTCCTGGGGACGGCCTTATGGCCGGGAGTGGATCTGCAGGAGACAGGTTCTCCTATCATCACAGTGCTTTTCGGCAGCAAAATATGCGCTCGCCCAATCGCGTCGCTTCCTTGAGGGAACCACAGCACAACAGAGTGTCTGTTTGGATGGAAACTCGCAGGGAACCCGGGGAGTCTCTGACTCATAGACTAGCCGGGAGAACAGAAAGCGCTTTTATACTCGAGTATAGCCACTGCTGCTTGGGAGCCTCTCTCACTTTCAGGCCTCTTATCAGAATTCAGGAAATGCACTGTGACGGTAAAAGAAAGGGGGAATATGGGTGTAATGGGGGGGGGGGGGTTAACTGGAAAAGCAACTCCAGAAGAGAAAGTGATGCTTATTAGGGACTGAAAGCTTACATTTACGTGCAGGTACCTTCCCTGAAATAAATTACACGCGCAAGGTGACAAGCTTACCCACGGAGGTGACTTAGAAGCGGCGCCCACCTGCATCGATCATGTCTGTGTGGTTAAATCTAACTGGAGGAATGGTGGCAACCTGGCCTGTACCCAGCATCTAGGCTATTTAGGGATTGCTGAGGGTCCAGAGGGAAGTCCAGCGCGGAGTTCCTTCAGGTCAGGGACCTGGGCGTCTGCCACGCCAGTGTGGCCGTGGTGGACGGAGGTGGGAAAACATGGCGTGAAGAGGAAGAGGGTGACGCAGACCAGAGCGGAATTCTGTTTTTCCTCCTCTGGGGGAAAGCCTTTAATCAAGGGGCACTCCGAGGTGGAAACAGCCAGCTGGGCATCCCCTGTCCCTGGGTCACAGAGGCGCGGAACAGCACTGACAAGCTTGGCACTTCGCTCACTCATATCCAAGAATGATGTAATAAAACTCTACTTGTTTTTTTTTTTAAATGAAAATATCTGACGTGTGTCATTTCCCTGGAAAAGATGTTATAATACCAAAGCCCACATAAAGCTCGCCGGCGACGAGAGGTGTCAGCGAGGGCAGAGACCGCGGCAGCTACTTAATCCAGCAGAGCATTCCCAGGCTGCCGGCGTACGGGACCAGGGCTGGGGGGAACGGGAGCTGGCAGGAAACGGGAGCTCCCAAGCATCTGTACTTCAGTGGGGACTGGAACGACAAACACATTCTTCGTGGCGGGGGCCGTCGCGGCAGATGGGATTTTACAGACCAGAGCACGGGGACTCAAGCCATGTGATCATCTGCTACAGATCTGACCTGCGCATTCATTCCCCATTTGGGTAAAAGCGTGCCAAGCGGGCAGGTATGATGTCTGTCAGCACTAAGCCGGTCTGCTGCTGACCTCCCTACGGAGGCTGGGTGTTAGGGACACCTGCTTGTGCACGGGGCACAGCGGCGCTCGCTTAGGGCCCAGCTCAGAAATCCTTTGGCATTGAAGTTGCAAGCATCTTACTGATTGCAAAGGCTTTCTAGAGCAGAACATATATACATTTCAGAATATTGAAAACTGCACCCATTCGATCCAGTGCCTGTAATAAGTTCCTCCTGCTCGAGAGAAAGCTCTGCTTGTTATAGCTTAAATTAAAAATAAAGCGTATCAAGACAGTCTGATATACTGCCTGTCGTATTGTGAGGGTTTGCAAAGGTTGAACGAGCGTACAAAAACATCTTTGTAAATGCTGTTATACCTAAAGCCGCGATAGCACTTTGGGTAGGGGGTAGATGGGCCCCTTTACCTTTGGGGAGGGGTGTTCCAGGTACTGGGAAATAGAAGCTTCTTCCATGACCCACCCCTGCAGATTAACTCAGTTACAGATGAATGTACAGATGGACAGACAGAGAGGTAGAGATCAGTGCCTAGTGTTGACAAACCATTAAAATGGGGGAGGGAATAAAACCAGACGATATGGAGATCTGGATAAGGGGCACTTAAAGACGGCACTGCAGAGGTGATGTCAAAAACATTACTTTATTATCTAGGATGAAATGTCCTATCAGGTACAAAAAAGAATCTCTTGAGTCGCCACAATCTGTTAAAAACATAGATAGCATCTATTCCCTACTGGCAGGAAAGGATTTTTCCCCCGATTATTTTTTTTTCTAAACATTTGTCAAAATGAATTAAATTCCATAGATATGAATAAATAATACAGATATTGCGATGTTATGAGATGTGCAGTTTGTTTTCCTTTACATAACTCAATAAAGAATCTATACAGCCCCCCGCCCCCGAGAATCACTATGCATACAATATGTAGCATCTTTAACATAAAGGGCAATTTCACCTAAATGCAGATCTCGTTTGAGTTAAACGGCTCCAAGTGGTGACCCCATGGCCCACCCCCTGTATGAAATCAATTAGAGTTACTAATGACATAAATCGGTAGAAACTCTCCTTTAAGCGTCGAAAAGAGATGACCTTTGTGAAAATGCCGAACGTCATAAAAATGGTCACCCGGATAGTTTCAGCTGGATTATACGATGCCCGCCCCTCATTCCCTAATGCATGGGGCCCGCAGGGAAATGCTTAATTATCACCACATCCCAAAAGGTCTAAGCTTAACATTGGTAAAACTGACATGTTCAACATGTTAAAAAAAAAAAGCTTCTCATTAAAAGCAGTCATAAAAAGAGCTGTCTGAGTCTCTCAGACCCGCTGGGTGTACAATGTCACCAAAAGCTCCGGGGAGAAAGCTGTGTGACAGACGGGGTCGCGCACTGCCGCGTGACAAACGACACTGCATTTAGGTGTAAAGTGCCCTTTATGATTTTAATCCTTCCCAATTGTCCTCATTTCTTTGGGAAAAGACCTGGAAAAGGTTTCATGAATTTGTTGGATCAATGCCTTCGGTTAAGAACACATGGAGACCTTGGTCTTCTCCGTTTAAGTTTCATATACATCAATGTTTTGTAAGTTGGAATACAAAAAAATAAAAATAAAAAAAAATTGACAAAAGTTTTACAAACAGGATAGCTTCAAATACACACAACTTTTCCTCCTTGAGTCTGTCAGTCCTACAGGGTGATTTTATAGAAATGTATATTTATATATATATATATATATATTTTATTTTTTAACGCTGCTGTCTGTTATAAAACATTCTGCTCCAGGAGAGTGAAGAACCCGGAAATTTTGGGATGTGGGGGGGGGGGGGCTGGGAAATGTTAATCCTTCAACTACAAGAACTGTGGAAAAAAAAAGGACAGGGAGGGGCTTAAACCGTGAAAAGTGTCCAGTGAAGGCTGATATAACACAAAACACCTTGGTCGTGACAAAAGGCTCAACATGTGAATGGAAAGCAGCTGTTCTCAGGCTGCTCGCCAGTAAGCATGACAGCCGGCCATCCTGGACTCTTCTTCAGGAGCGGAAAAAGAAAAACACAGTAAGGGGAAAAAGGCCCCTCCCCCTCTGAAAAATGACAGGCTGGGGAGCCACACCGAAGCCCCCCTGGCTATCCACGGCTGATCGGCTCTCTTGCTCCAGACTTTTGCAGCACGGCGCGATGCGGTGCGGACCCTGGAAGGGCCTGGGGGGGCACTTCTGGAGGGTATGCTGGTTTAAAAGTGAGAGGCCTCCTATCGCTGGGCTGCAGGAGGGTGAGGGCTCTCGGGGCCAGGGATGTGGACAGTCCCAAAGCTGCAGAAGGAGCCCGGATCCGCCATGGATATAACGTTCAGAGACAACAGATTCTTGCCGTTTGTGAGCTTAGGGCAAAGAGGTGTGTACTCTAAGAGGCTGTAGACTGCAGTTTGTTGTTATGAGACCTACAGAATATGGAAAGAGGGAACAGTTGAGTACGCTTTGAGTTTCTTTTTTTTTTTTATTAAATGTTTTCACAAAACGGACAAATACAACAGGGATAGCCAAAAACAAAACAAAAAAAACAAAAACAACACATACACAGGATGCCAGGGGGTCTGATACGAGACACAAAAGAAGGAATAGCAGCCATGCTGGTGTAACACGAGCTCTTCATATAACAACGGCCAACACAGTGCTGGTGTGAGTGAGGGCGAGAAACCCAGGGCCTTGCTGTCAGCATCACGGCTGAGGGGGAATCACTCCCTCACATAAAAAAAAAATCCTTCACAAAAGGATTTAAAAAGCATACAATTTCACGTTCATTTAAAATCTCAGCTAAGAACAACAGCTTCACTTAAGTTGGGCAGTGACGAGCCATTATACTTGCTTCAGTGCTTCGTAATAAAAACAGGTCAACTAAGCTTTACCAGTAGGCCATTTAGCTTAAACCACCGGTAACTAATGTCCAGAAGTACCCAAGTGGCAAAGTTTATGACATTGTACAACTTGCCAGGCTGTTGTCGAACTTGTAACAAATTTTGCAAACACTGTACAAAAATACATTTCCTAATATTCAGCTACCCTATTTTAGCACTTTGTCTGTGAATAACCATCATACTTAAAAAGTAAACTTTCTAAATACCATTCCCACTTTAGAAATGTCACAACAGTAAAAATGAGAGAGGCAGTATCACTTCACTTGATTTTTTATCAACATGGCTGCCATAGTGCGATTGTCACTGGAGAGCTCTCGGAAGTTTTACTTTTAAAAACTTTTATTAAAAATTACTTATAGGTCATGGTTTGGATACATGGGCTTTTTCCTTGCTTACTCAGTCGTACAGAATTTATGCGCAATGTCCCATGATTTTTACTATTAAAGAGCGACCCCAGCATCCAGTTCAGACTCCGGCTTTACTACGTCAGACTTACGATATCACAATCTGCAAGAAAGAGAGAGAATGGATGGGATAAATAAGTGCATGCAGGGCAAATGGACAACGCGGCGCAGAGCAGATGGCGGGAAGCCGGACGACGCCGGCGTGTCGGGGCTGTGATGCACAGAGGTAGCTCTAAAGCTATGATAGTGGGGTCTCAGCTGAGAATCAGACTGCTCTTATACTGATGCTCCATCGTGTAACAAGCACACTAAACTTAGTCTTTTTAGGAAAGCACGGTCCCATGGGAGACGTGTGTAAATATATGAGGTTAATAGAAGGACGGACTGGAGGGGGAGCAAAGCTAAAAAATGTCGATACAAAAACAAAACAAAAAAACATGACTATGAGGTGAAGAAAGGCGAAGCGGGGAGCAGAGGGGAGGAGAGGGGAGAGCTCTCCTCAGAAGG
Source organism: Petrocephalus microphthalmus (assembly GCA_026774405.1). Taxonomy (NCBI): domain Eukaryota; kingdom Metazoa; phylum Chordata; class Actinopteri; order Osteoglossiformes; family Mormyridae; genus Petrocephalus; species Petrocephalus microphthalmus. Next base: position 9,218,489 of record JAODKK010000093.1, on the reverse strand, counting down.
GGGCCCGCATCTGACCCAGGGCCAGGCCTACCTGCTCGCTTTGAAAGCTTTGAGCTTCTGTACAAAGAAGGACTCGAGGACCTCCGCGCACTGGTAGAAGGGCGAGTCGCTGGGGTTGTAGTAGCGGCAGTTGTCGAAGATTTTGGTCATATCCGCCACAAACTCCGTCAGCTTGACATAAAACCGTCTCTGCAACCGGTCCTCCATTGTGGCTAGGTCTAGAGAGTGGGGAACAGAAGGTCACTGGCGGCAGAGAGGCCACGGGCGGGGGGTGGGGGGTGATTACTATGCAAGCAAATGTTTTTGAGATCTTTATATACAGGGGGCGGAGAAAACAACAGACCCTAATAAAGAGAAAGGTCATCCTCGGGCTTCACAACGGCTTTGGTCCATCCTGTAATACTGCCACACACATTCCGAGCTATGCGCAGTGAAAACGGGTGAAAGGTGCCTCTGACCATTTCTGTTCAAGCTCCTTAAGCCATGTATCTATCGATTGGTATTCATAGGCTTGGTTTTATTGAGCTAGTACTGGGAAAATTCATTGTAGAGTCTTAAAGCACTTATGTAAGTC
>JAODKK010000093.1:9202563-9212994 GCA_026774405.1 Petrocephalus microphthalmus | reverse complement strand
GACCTCGGCAGCGCCCGGGAGCGCTCGCCACGGCGACCGGCGGCCGGGAGCCCACCTGCTTCTGGATGATGTCACTCTGGCTGACGGCCTGCAGGTTCTGCTCGCGCTTGGCCTCCTGCTGCTGCTTCTTCTTCTGCTGCTGCTGCTCCCGCAGCTGCTGTATGCGCTGCAGCTGCTCCTGCACGCTGGCCGTCTGGATGGTGACCACGTTCTGGATCTGGTGGGCCTGGACCTGCCCGCCCTGCTGGATCTGGATGGGCAGCTGCAGCTTGATCTGCTGCGGCACGCCGCCCGACTGCGCCTGGATCTGGGCCGCCACGTGCGACTGGATCTGCGAGAGCACCTGCGGCTGCAGCTGGGGCACGGCGATCAGCTGCGGCTGGTGGAGCTGGGGCTGGTGGAGCTGGGGCTGGTGGAGCTGCAGCTGGGCTCGAACGGGGGCCGGCGTCGCCGCCTGCTTGACGGACGCCTGGCCAGCGGCATGCGGCGGTCTGACCGCCACGGGCGCGGGGGCCTGAGTCTGCGGGGAGAGGTGGGCCTGCGGCAGGGCAGGGGCGGGGATCCCCGGGGCCACGGGGCTGGCCTGGACGGGGGCGGCGGCTTGCAGGACTGGCTGCATGGGAGCCTGCGACTGAGGCTGGGCGGAGGCCGGAGCTTGGGCCTGGATCTGGGGCTGTGCCGATATGGGGAGCTGGGCCTGCATGACTCTCGGCTCAGCCGGGCCTGCTGTAGACGGAGGCGGGGTCAGCACGTACGTCAATACAGCGCAGGTCAGGGTGTGGCCACCGCAGGACACTCACCCAGCATGGAGGGCGCGGTGACGGCGGTGGCGGTGACGGCGGTGACCGTGGCGTTGCCCGAGGACACCGGCGGGGGCAGAGGGGTGAAGAGGAAGCGCTGGAGCTGCCCGTTGGGTAGGGCGGCCTGCATGAGCTGCTGTCCGGGGCCCGGGATGACCGTCACGCCCTGGGGGATGACCTGCAGCTGGCCGGTGGTCTGCCCCTGGCCCTGGATGACCACGGTGAGGCCCTGGCCGCCTCCCTGCCACATGCACAGACACACGGGGGTTTAACCGCGGACCGCAGAGCGAGCGGGAGACCAGTTTCCCCGGGACGCAGGACGGTGCTGACCTGCTGCCTCTCCACAGCCGCTCCTTGCTGCTTCTGAAACGCCCCGGAAAATATCGTGAAGTCGAGTTAAGCGTTAACACGTCGCGTAAAGCGCAGAGAAAGAAGCATCAGGTCACGCGCGAGGATTCGAGGCTCCTGCTGCCCACTCACCTGTGCCCCCTGTGTCAGCTGCGTCAGCTGGGCCAGCGTGAGCTTGACCTGGCCCTGCTGCGCTCGGGGGCCCGCAGGGGTCTGCGGGCTGGAGGTGATGGGGGCAGTGCCGGCGGTGCTTATGAGGCGCTGGCCGGCGCCGGGCTGCACGCCGCTGGGGCCGGAGATGGCGGTTGACGTGGGCTGTCCGCGGATGATCTGTGTCACCACCTGCTGCGTCTGGCCTGCTGTGGGGAGCGAGCGACGTGGGCATGGGACGCGGGGAGACGGGCATGGGACGCGGGGAGAGTGCCGCTACACCAGCACGCCCTTACGCGTTTGGCACGCTCGTGGGAAGGCCAGGGCGGCTACCGGTCTCTTATTCAAACTGACATGCTTTTCATCAAGGGCAAAAATATACACATGGATATGAACACAGTCTATTTCATAGAACGATCAACCAGGTTAAGTCCAACTTTCTCCAGGTTTCACTGCAACACATGCCCAGGGTTCTACAGCTGCACGCTGGGGAAGGATGAACTCTGTGGCACCTACTGGCTTGGATGATACCTTGCTGCACCACCAGTGGCGTCCTGAGGATGGTCTTGCCCAGAGTGCCGGCCTGCTGCAGGGGCGCGCGGACCACAGTCATCCCCGGCCGGATCTGAGCTCCTGTCGTGATCACCTAACCCAGCGAGGCACCACGTAACCATGGTTACCAAAACACGTAACATGAGAAACCCTCTTTCCCCAACATTCGTGTGAGAAATTACTTGTTTTCCCTGGAGGTTTAAGTGTTACTTAGTGTTTATTTTCGCCTCTTAAAGGGAGACTTGCGGGCACTCGGGAACCCATCCGGACAAACAAGGCCAGAACATACCTGCTGTGGAGGGGGGGGAGCTCCGATGGAGGTGGGCGGGTTGGGCCGGATGTTGATGGTAGTAGTCCGGGGCTGGAGCGAAGTGAAGGTTTGTTGATTTCCTGCTGCAGTGCTGGATGGAATGATACCCAAAACCTTTTGCTGGACCTGCACAACACCTGTAGATAGGAGGGGGAAAAGCAAGACACACAATAGTGTATAAAGGACAATGTACACACAATGGGCAAAGGAGGCCCTGGTTTGCCCAATAATAAAGATTGCTTTATAGCCAGAAGTCACTCATTTCTTTTCGCAGGATGCTAGCTACTTTAGGGTTACTTAACCCCTATCCCGTGCTTGGGGTCAATCTGACCCCGGAGCATCATTAAAAGGTAGGCAAATTTCACATGGGGAAATTATCACGGGAAAAGGGTTCAGAGTGATTCTCTCTGCATTATTTGTGCTCCCCTAACTTTAAACAATTACACTGGTAATATATTGGGATTCCCACTCCGCCAGGACCCTCAGAAATGCATGTTTCTTCTTACCACAATTCTCATATTACATCTGATAATTTCACTTTTTAATCCTTTTTAGATAACGCGAGGTTCTGCCCCACCATTTTGGCTCCACTTCAAAAATCTCTGCCTAGGCCACAACCAGGGATCTATTCTCCCCTCTGCGGCCTCAGGTGACCATGACTGATAGCACAAGTATGCATCAGTCTCCAAAGGAGGAATTATGTATGCGTCTCGGCCTGGCAAGTCATCATATAGCAGCTCTGAGCATGCAGCAATCTTTATAAAAAAATAAATAAAAATCTGTATAGCACGCTACCTGTCTGACAAAGATAAATTTGTTTTTTATACTCACTTCCGTGATCTTTTCCAAAACAAACAACACTTAAGAGTCACACTGGAAAAACACGTGGTGTTGATATAGTCTTTCTAGCACAAGCCATGCTTGTTTGTGGAGTAATTCAGCCTCCCCTGTGAGTGTTAGCATTTCTCCCATGTTATGGTTTATGGAATTAAGCGGCCCTGGGTCTTCTGAAGCCATTACACCAAAGGACAAGCTGTGAGCATTATAGTCAACGATTATTAATCATTAGCAGTCGGTCATTTGCATGAACCATCTGCCAGCAGAGCAGGGGCGGGATCTCCCCACAGGGCCCAAGGTCATGACAAGGAGCCCGGCTGGGAACACGAGAGCTACAGGATCTCTCAGGCGAATGGATGCCTCCGTTCTGGACAAGGAACCATGACAGTGAAAAGCCACGGCGATGCCATGATGTGTTAGTATGAAGGCTCTAATTCATTACAAACCAAGTGGCTTACAGACCTCCGACTTCAGCTGCTTTTTAACTGAGCTTGGATTTTCAAACATGAAGGCGGACAAACAGGGGTGACAGACTATGGAAACAGCCAAAACCAAAATCGGGGCACTAATGACTTCGGCAGACCTTAGTCACACTATATGCATCATCGCTGTATTGGAAGAAATACTTCAGTGTTTTTGAAGTGCTCTCCCCCCCACTATTAGGCGTCAGAAAAATACAGCTCAAAACATCGTCTTCCAAGCAATTAGAGCAATTATTGTAACCATTTACTCAAGGCCAAAACCAAAATGCACTAGTTAGACACGAAAACTCCTGCCTAATGTTTGGAGATGAGTATGTTTACACTGTTAAAATTCTTTTATTTAAAGGAAGAGCACTAAGCACAGGAAGGTGGCATGGTGACAGCACAATATGCTGCTTGCTCACACCTCCAGGGCTGGGAGTTTAAATGCAACACCTGTCTCCTCTGTTGCCCCAATGTTTCACAGGTTTCCATTGGGCACTTAAACTGGCCACAGTGTGGAATGTGCGTGTACCTGATGGACTAGTGTGTAGCACACCCTTGTGACCTATGCTGCCGGGGATTGGCCAGAGATCTCCTTCTGACCCTGTTACTGGGTAAGTGGTTAGAAGATGGCTGGGAGATAACGCCACTTCAGAATCAGCATTTTGGGGTTAGCCTTTTTCCACACAGTTTCGGCCAATATCGTGAAGTGTCCTCAGACACTGCCAAGGGCCAGCTGTTGCGGTTTGGAATGATGGAGAGTGAAATAATCTCAACACTTTGTTGGACCCCTTTAGAGATTAAATTTATATTGATGAACACATGGGATTTTTTATGGCAATTTTAAACATTTTTTTTGGTTTTGGATATGTGCATAAAAGCTACTAATAACATGCAGCCTTATAATTCATATATTCCTATAAATAAATATTATATTTAAGTAAAGTAGCCTATGAGGATACAATACCGGTTTTTCTACTAGGTTTTGAACCTGGTTCCTCCCTTGCACAAATTTGCCAGCCAGCTTTTACGGTGGACACATTTTTGCTGCCGACCCACATCGAGTCTGTGGTTCCCGATTGAGCGTAGTGTCCTGTTTTGACTGGCCCAAGTTCTAATACTGCAAAACGTACTACTAGTGTAACAAATTGACAGAGGTATGTTTGAAGCTTCAGGATGGGGGCTAAATGGAGACCCTCAGTCCCCCCCTACGGCTGGCATACCTCCTTGCGTGGCTGGTACGTTGACAGTAACAATCTTGCTGTTGGCGGGCAGTGGCAGTTTGGCGGTGATGACCTTGCCTGCTACCGTCACTGGGCTGCCTGTGAGCTGGAAGGTCTGCCCAGCCGTGGTCGCACTGGTAGTGACTGTAGCCACGGGGCTGGTGGAGGCTGTGAATACATGTGGTTTAAAGCAGCTGTGTAAATGACATTATGCAGGTTTATGAGGCCTTTCTTTACATGTACAGCAGCTGGGAGCATAACGACTAAGGAAAGAATATGGCTCTAGATCCATGCTTCTGCCAATAAATTGCCTGTGGAAGTTTTACTTACACAAAAATGTCCTGAGGGCAGAACAGAAAATTATTTATTCAGAGAGATAACCAATCGGATTATAGAGGAGGCAAGTCAAAGCAACTAGAGGAGGCGGGACCAAGACATCCGATTGGTTGGTCTGACAACTGCCATGAGATGTTTGGTTATTTCTCTGAACCAATCATTTTTGTTATGCCTTCGAATTCCAGTACAAGTGCTTATGCCATTACAAATCTCACCCAAGAGGATCCTCATTGGTCACCTACCTGGGCTGCCCTGACCCTGTTTGACCCAGGAAGCAAACGTTTGCTGGAAGTTTTTGTTCTGCTGGAATGTCACTGTAGGAGAACCCAGCTTGGTAGCCAGCACCACTTTAGTTCCACTGGGCGTGATCTGACTTGTCAAGGAGCCCACCATCACTTTCTGCGGGGTGCTGGCAGGAGTGCCGTTGCTGCTGGTCGGGGTGGATGTGATGGTTGCACTGGTTCCCAACTTCTGTTGCTCCAGACGCTTCTAGGATGCATGGTTGAGAAATTTAGCTCTTCAATCAACTGTAACTCAGTATAATGCAAAGTTCCACAATAGGAGTTAAATTCAGATATATCAGAGGTTTCTTCCCTCAGTTCTCTCACTAAGGGCTAAAGGTTTTTCTGGGCTACTACCTCTCATGGTACCAGGGTTTCTGCGTGCCAGCGTATACCAGGCGTTGGTCAGTAAAAAGGTAAATCAGGAACCCCAAAAAATGTGCTAAATTGCTAAAAAAAGATCAAAACAATTCCAAAAACAATGCTCATGTAGTACAACGATGGTTTTTGAGAAGGAAGTACTTTTCATCAATAGAATTCAATTGTATTCAGATGGATAGAGAGAGCACTTTTAACATCCGCTCCTATTCTTGCACAAGACTCATCATCGGCGTGACAAAAAACCCGATGACAGCCACCAGAGGGTAAAAGCAGACTTGTTCAGCGACACTTTAAACTGCTCAAAAAGAAAATGTCGATGCAGCAACAGTTGAAAGAAAGGCCAGACTGACATTTCAAATCAGCACACGAAAAAATGAAAGAAACCACATCTCCTCACAATGAGTTACTATAGGTATAAATGGGTTTTCCCTCCATTTCCATAAAGGCCAACGATTTCTTAAAATGTTAACTGTGTGATGGAAACAGCCTCGTCTTCCTGCCTACCGGGCAGCCAAACCCTTTAGAAGACCCCTCATTTTTCCACTACACTCTTTTGCCAACTAACCTTTGCCTGCTCTGCAGCTTGGACCTTCTCCTTCTCGACCCTGTAGACGCAAGGGAAGAATCGTTAGAGCAGCAGGCCTTCTGCAGTGCTCAACTCCATTCAGCACCACTATTCAGTCACTGATGAGGACTCCTCAGCATTCGTGTAAGCTGCTCTGGCTAAGGGCGTCTGCCGAATGCTGCAAATATAAATTTCTATGCCGCAATTTCTATACCTAGCTTCACAGAGCTCTCTGACCAAAACGAAAGCACCACCTTTCAGAAAAGGCCCTGATCTCCCAAAGGTCAAGCTCCTCCTCCGGCACCCAGGTCTCGATAACCACCGGCCCCGTCTGCTTCGGAGTCTCCGGCTTCTTAGGCCTCAGGGCGCTTGACCGCAGGCCTTTTCTCTGGGGTGTTGGGGTTTCTGTATAAGAGACGAGCCAGACGCTCAAAGTTCTCTGCCGTGAAAGTCCATATATTTCGTGATGTATCAGAAGACAAAGAGGTGAGACTGAAGAACATTCAGAATGGTTTAGGATATTCAAATGCTCTCTGATTTCATGTTTCCATGGGTTAGCGCTTGTGAGAATCCCAGAGAGGAAGATTAATAATGCCGCAAGCCCCTGAGCAAAGCTGGCAGAGAAATGCCCATCACATGAGCAAACTCAAAACAAAACCAGTGAGAGTGCTACCTTTAGGGGTTTCCGGAATGCCGATGGGGCAGATGATCTTCCTGATGCAGTACTCTGAGCGGATACCGTAAGGTCCTACATCTCGCCGCTTGATGATTTCCGTCGTGGTAATCTCAGTGTCTGAAGTTTCTATGGAGACACATATGGACAGGCTTTCGTGCAACAGCCAAGAAAACTACAAAAAGCTGAATGGTCAGACAATCACGATCCTCTAATCAATATGCCACAAGCGAATACCTTACAGATATTTGGAAAACAATCCATCCGTGGCCATTTAAAGGCACATTCCTTCATGTGCAGGAAATAAGTATTATTATTGCATTCAAAATTCAAGAGGTCAGAATGAGAAGAATCATTTCCTCACCTGTGCGGGTGGTGCCACCTGCAGATGATGGCTTCACGGCCATGTCATCCCACCTCAGACAGGCCCACAGCAACCGAAGCATCAGGCTCACTCCTGCCAGGGACTTCACCGTCTGGAGTCGGTACCTAAGAGCAGAATCCACCAATCTCTGTCAGTGTGCTCAGCTTCCCGAAATAAGGACTGGATTTTTCCAGAGCGCTGTGAAGGCAGTTGCGTGTGTGAGCCAGCCTAGCTCGAGCACCTCATTCATGTGGAGTTATGTAAAGGGTTGGATGAATATTTAAAAGCAAAAAGACAATGAAGACTTTTCCCTTCCAGCATAAGCTGAAATTGAAAAACACTGTCGGCTTGGAATCGGGACCTCAACAAATTCACACCATAGGTCCTGAAAGATTTCTCCCAGGCAACAGCAAACCAAACGAGAATGAAACAAAGTACATCGACAAGCGGCTTGAGCAAAAGACAAAGCAAACAAAAGGTGGAATAACGACGGTCTTCCTACCTCCACGTGATGCCAAACGTAGGGCGGGGGGAAGGATATGGCCAGATATCCAGGGCAGGCTTGGCACCGTAACTGAAGACGGGCACCTCCCGGATTCCCCCTCGTCTCGCCAGCTTCCTCAGGTCGTCATTGGGCAGAACAAAAATGCTCTTTTTGCTGCTTTTGGTGACAAACTTGCGGTACGAGGGGAGAGCTGTGCCTGAGCGCGTCTTCTTAGTGCGGGAAAATTTCAGTAGCTTAACTCTGTCCCTGGTAGAGTACTCTGTGCTAATGGTCATGGTGGTGACCGAGGACCCGCCAGGACCAGAGGAGGAGTCTGTCACAGTAGTGGTGACCCTGGTCTTGCTCTCCTCCATCACGGACACCTGACTGGCTCGTGTAGGAGAGCTGACTTTGGTCACTGTGGTTTTGGTCATGGTGGTGAGGGTGGAAAGTGCTGAGTTTTCTGCCATCGACACGGCAGTGGGCTTGCCGTTGTGTGTGCTGGAGACCTCTGCGATCTGCACTGTTGTAGACTCGGTGGACACAGTGGTAGTGGTGGTGGTGGTCACCTGCGTGATTACGGTCTTACTGGTGTCCGGCTTGGCTTCAGAGGAGGCTCCATCCTCTGCAAAGTCACTGCTAAGGCTGGACTCCTCCGCGGACAGGACTGGGGAGGGGATTATTTTCTTGGGCACAGAAGGCTCTGCTTCCATGGGCTCTGCCTCGGCACTATTGTGCTCATCTGTCCTTTGAGGGTCTCCAGAAGGGGCAGAGCCTAAAACGGAAGGCGGCGACATTACTGTGGAATCAACAGTCTCGATGTTGTTGTCTAGCCTAGGTACCTTCTGAGGTGGAAGGTAGTCAGGCTCTGCCACCGTGACCTTCTCTCCATCGACCACAGCAGATGGGCTGGACGGCAGGGAAGTTAAAGACGTGCTGTTATCTTTTACTTCTGAGCCGTCGGCCGCAAAGTCGCCGTTCAGGAGCGGTTTCAAAGCATCCTTCAAGGGCAGGACTTTGATGTCACCTTCGGCAGTCACCTTTGCGAGATTGTTTACCTTTGCCTCAACATTGTTGGCCAAGCCCAGATCAGACCGGTCTTGGGAAACCAGCATAAGCTTACTCTCGGTTGCATCCTTCCCATTGACATGGGCTGGCGAGACGTTATTTTGTTTTTCTTCAGGAATCTTGGCATCTATTCTATTAGAAGCTATGCTGTCTGTGTCCATCTGCTCTTTTGATTCAAGACCCTCCTTTCTAGATTCTTCATTTAATTTATTATCCAAAATATTGTCTTGAGGACTTTCCCCCGTTTCCTCTTCCTGCTTGAATGATTCAGCGCGACAAAGCTGCCCTATTAATTGTGTATCGACTTCTGCAGAATTGGAATTAAATTTATTTGAGTCTAGTGTGACTGAGGGTTTCTCCTCCTGCGTTTCGCTTTCCTTAGACAGGGTGGGAGAGCTCCTGTCAGACAGAGGTTCCGCTGAATTGGATGACGTGACCTTGTTCCCAGCGTTTTGCCGCTCGTGTGGCCCCTGACTAGAGGACACTGCATTGGTGCCCTCAGGTTCTATCACAGTGTGCTCCTTGACTACAGGAGTCTCATGTGTGCCCTGTATACCCGTAGCCTGGTCCAATGTTACATCCAGGTTACCGGGCACCCCCGAGCCCTGTACCCGGTTAACAGGCTGCTCTAGCCCAATATAAGGTCCGTGTGTCACAGTATCGACTGTGGAATGTTGATTACCGTCCTGTTTCAAAATGGCCTCCGTGGGCAGAACCGTTGAGGGTTTTTCGACTTCCTTCTGACCGGGTGTTTGGTTTCCCAGACTGGCTGGTGCAGAACTTTGAGTTCCGGTAGCTGCGGGCTCTTTGGGTGCACAAGCTCCCTCAGTCATCAAAAGCTCGGTTCTGTCTGCCCCTTTGCTCTGTATGGGAAAGGGAGTAAGTACCGTTGCGGCTGTAGCAGGTCTGTTCTCAACCTTTAGCTTTAGCACGGCCTGCGGTAGACAGACACCTTTCCCCGCTGGCTTGGCGAGGGACGGCTGCCTCAGCCTCTCTACCCTTTGCTTCTCCTCCAAGGCAAACTGCTTAACTCTCCGCTCCAACAACCCATCCAGTTTGGAGGCTTTGACCTTCTTCTTGTACGCTGTGCGTTGCAGGAATCCCTCACTGACGTTCACAACGTCATAATTGAAGGGTCGCTGTAGGGGTTCCGTCTTCATGTCCTTAATCCCTTCTTCACCTTGCTTGCTCTCCTCCTTCATCTCCTCTTCGAGGCTGGCAGGCTCAGGTCTCTCTGTTTTCCCTATTAAAGAAAACGCATCAGGAATGAGAATCAATGCACAAAAAGCCTTTCAGAGATGCAAGGCTAAAAGACAGTAATACAGTCAGCCCTCCAGATTTGGCCATGTGACATTCACGGTTTTGGTTATTCACGAGTTGGCCGTGAAATATTAAATGGGAATATTTTTGGAGCTTGCCAGAAAAAAAAAAATATATATATATAAAAAAACTGTGAAAACTCGAAGATGACATGAGCCAAAAATAGCGATATAAACAATGTTTGTGATTTGGATCGTATAAAACCATATAGACCAATATATAAATATTAGTGTTGTTCAATATTTGTTGGTGTAAAGGCATATCTTTCATATCAA
>JAODKK010000093.1:9176714-9189773 GCA_026774405.1 Petrocephalus microphthalmus | reverse complement strand
ATTTAAATATGATACAATGTGATTTCTATTTGGACAAGAGACCATAACATGGTTATTTTAAAACTTGTTACACAGTACGAAGCTATGACAGATACGCTTTCTTCACCCATGTAAATAATAACGATACTCCATTATATCAAGGCTTACAAAATCAGTTGACATTAACATTCACCAATTTTGGCTGAAACATACAGATAAATACCTGCTTACTGAAGGCTGCAACTTTCTTAGCTTGAGCAATAACTGCAAAAATGATTAGCAATAAAGTGTATTTTAAAAACCCAAATAATTTCTGTAAGCCAGTTTTATCCGAATCAAAATGTACATAAGCTGTGTGATGTTATTAGTCACCAAATGAGCACCCAGGGACCGATGCTCAGCCTCGAGCTGCAAGAATTCACCACAAATTTCACGTCATGCCTGCTTAGGACTCTATATAACAAACGATAAACTCAGCGCCCCCAATTTTAGCAAAAAAGAACGCCCTCTTCATCTGCCTACAACAAAGCAAGGTAGAACCAGAGGAGGTCCTGTCAGAAATTGAAGGCCATCCCAGGTAAGATGACACCGTGCTCCATGTCTGAAACAGTAGTTCTCAGCATCAGCAGGACTTAACCCCTGGTCCCGGTGGACCACTACCTGCTTCAGCACCTTGAGAGGCAGTGTAATAAGTTCAATAAACAATTATCTACATCAAACACTTAAATAGCAGTGAGGATCCATGCATTGCTGCCCACCAGAACCAGTGACAAAACCTGATTTTCTATATTAACCTAACTGATAATAAGCTCTCAAGCAGCGCGCTCTCGAAATGACATAAAAGGTGCTTTACTTACATTATGATTCTCCTGTTTAGGAACCAGTATTTCCGTCGATGTCGGTCATAGCCAATGGGCTCTTGTCGAATGTAAGGCCTGCTTTTCTGGCTCTCGGTCACAGAGTCCATGACACCTGGCACCTTGTGGGCCACACAGACCTCACACTGCCACTCGTCCTCTGGTACCTCCTCCAGCGGCGGCTTCACACACTCCAGGTGGTAGACGGCTGAGCAGGTCTCGCAGCACAGCAGGTCGCCCAGCTTGTGGCACACGCGACAGTGGTCATCATACTGCACCACACCCTCCGACATCAGCTCCTCACGGGCGATGTTAGTGGTCAGGAACTGGTCCACCAGGAACTGGAGAACCTTGATCTTGCTTTCCAGAGGCCCAAAAGGATAGTCCTCACCCTCCTGAAATGGCAGGACGTGGTGGTACTCGCCATCGCTCTCGCAGTAGGCACGAACCACCTCCGGCCAAGTCATGCCATCGATGAAGTACAGTGTGGAGTTGACACTGTCTTTCAAGTCAGCGGGGCCAAAGGTGGTGTTGGAAGTGTCCTCCTCACGAAGGATGGCCTTCAACAGGGAGATGTGAGTCTCGGCCAGCAGTGTACATTGCTCCTGGCATGCCAGCGCAGCACAGAAGTCCTCAAAGCGGAAGGGTGACAGACGGAGCACGGTGCCAAAGTTGCGCAGCACCTCGTAGATGGCGGCCACGTTGAGCAGTTGCTCACTGGGTACCATGAGGTCCTCAGAGCTTTTGGGGAGCTCCAGCAGAGGAATCTCCTTCTCTTCAAAAATGGGCGAACGTGGACGGTGTACCCGTGTCCTCCGCCGGCCTGCAAACCGAGATGGAGACCGAGAGACGGTCATGGGGTTAATAAGTGCTCCGATGTTATATAAATATTACACTAATTAAAGAAAGAGCAATGGAGACAATGTGTCTCCAATATACATATATACAATATACATCGATGTATAGCAAAATACAATGTGCAACAGGAACAAAGAACATTAAATAGTGCAACAATAAAACAATACAGGACCATGAGGTATTGAGGCTATATTCATATTTAAATATGACCACCATAATGTGTCAGTGGACCACCTAGCAGTATGCTGATATCAGTTATTGCACACAAGTACAGTACAGCAGCACTGGTCGAGTGTTAACACATATGATATTATTCACTTGCAATATGCTCACATATATCATCACTACAAATACGCAGAATAAGAGAAACACCAAAACTCTTCCTAGTCGGCTGCATCCATTCTCTTCTCAATCAATTTTACACAAAATAAAACTTGTCTTAAATTTTCTCATCCTGAACGGTCAAAAATTTGCTGCAAGTAAAACTTAGCTATACTCTAATTACCACTTGGCTGAGGTTTGAGCTCAGTCCTTTATCTGAAGTGCCACCCAGCTGAATGAATTACATGTCAATCACTTCAGTAACACATTCCTGTGACAGTCACTGTTGAACCTCAATGAGACATTTTATTACCAAGGTGGAATAACTGTACTGAGTAACCGATTCCCTCTCAGAAAAAAATAAAAATGACAAGAATGACCAAACTGGAAAGAGATGGCAGGAGAGAATTTTTTTTAAAACAGAAAAAAAGGTTATTAATTTCACACCAAATGAAAAAACAAGGTATAAGAAAATTTCTACTCAATAAAGACTAAAATACACACTGATGGCATTAAGTGAAAGCATCATATACCAGCAGTAATTAAAGCCTAAAATTTAAACACAAACTCAGCTGATTCAAGCAGAATGCATGAGATACATAAAGTTGTCTACCACAATGCACAAGATATCCATCAATTTTTCATCACTATGGCCTGCTTAATATGCAAATTAAAATTCACTTTCAAAATTGCATGGTACCCTGAAAACATCATGTACTGCCTACATTGGATCACCATTTTTGCTATGGGCAACCAGGGTTATCTAACAACATTAGAAATTTTCAGTATCATCTATCTTTAGCCTTTGATGAGGCAATTAAAATCTAATTCAAATGTTTACTCTCACTAAGGGCACAGGATTTAATACAATCTTCCAGCTACATCAAGCCACCAGAAAAGGCAGAAACTGAACAAAGAAAACTCAACAGCATAACGGTCCTGTAAGACCATGTCTAATAGACCATACTGAGAAAGCCAAGGCTCACATTTACAACAGCAGATCAATCTATTTTTTCCATTGTTCCATAAGAAGACACTACAGTTAGAAAAAAACGCATACCACCAGGTCTTACAGTGAAGTGGCAAGAAGAGAAGGACTTTCCCCATCCTGTTCCCATATCCATCTGAAAAACCCTGAGAGAGTCCATACTATATCTTACCATTACATTGCCATAAGGCCCCTGGCTGAAGCCCGAGGACCAAACTCAGTTAACTGAAATTGTTGACATCTCCATTTTTTTTTTGCCCCTACATCCCAATTAATCTTCAACAAACAATGGCTGTCACTGCTGCCAAGTACCAACAATGTTTAATTAAACAATCAAGTACTGCCAGTATGGCGCCCCTCCACTGCACAGGGCACAATCAGCTCATAGACAGTACTTGAAGACTGGGGAAAGGGGAAAAGGCTAACAAAGACAAGCACTGACAGAAAACAAATAGAAAAAAACACAAATGTCACAAACTCCACCAATTTCATATATTTGCATAAACATTTCTTTCACCAATAAGAAATCAGAACTGCAGCCATCAGCAGAAGCCACTAATTTTGTCTATTGTTCAAAATAGTCACAATTAAACTTAATTGAGCGGTTACAAAAGCCTGAATAAAAAGAGCTACATGTTCTCAACCTCCCTACATGACTTAGAAACAAGATTGCATGTGTAAATAGGTTTGATCAAAGAAAATCAAGTCGCTGTTTTAAGAAATGCTGCAAGTGTACCAAATAATTACAGAAAATAAATGGATGTATATTTCACAATGGAAAAGGATGCACAGTAGGCAGCCTAGGTTCACATACCTGTCCAGCTAATCCAGGAAGATTCACAAAAACACAATTACACACAATGAGCTTCTCCAAATCATAGTAAGTTCTGTGGATCCCCAGCACTGAGAAAACAGACCAAAGAATGGTCTCCAGTTGCAACTGCGACAACCACAAAATTATTAGAAAATGTTTATTATTCATGTCTGTTAAGTAAAACCTGTCTTTACTGGACTTTTCTTTTCACTTAAAGCGCCGCATTGGATTATGATGCACCATTATTTACAAAAAAAGAAAATAAGAAACAGGAATTGGCATGATGCATGAATTTGACAGGTGTCTTACTACGGTATTTTAAAAATGACCCCCCCTAACCAAACCTTTACTTTCCGCTTCCTACCCCCAGTTTGCTAATCATACATCCTCCAAAGAGCACCGACATAAGGCACGCGACTAATTCCGAGCGGAGACGCCGCGAGCCTCTGACACGCGGAGCGGCGGGGAAGGCCAATCAGCGCACCCCGCGCGCCGCGCGGAGCCCCCGGCCGCTATTAAAGCCCGGCCGGATTAGCGGGGGATCCTCGCGGCCTGTGACGTGGACTCCCGTCCGCAACAGGTGAAGCAGAAGCGCCTATTTTCAAAACAAAAGGACGCGTGGCCGTCCTGTCACTGGTAAGTGGCTCGTCGGAAGCTAATCAGCGCCGGCAGACTCGTCCCGTCGAGAACAACGCGCGTTAAAATGCCAGACGTGTAAGTCACAGACACCTGCGGCAGGTTCTGGGGATAATATGAGGTGGTCACTGGTAATGGCCACTGCGAATACGCGAACACACATACACCTGCGGACGACGGACGCCACCCGTCATACTGCGCTCACAAACTGACCCAGAAAAGGAAAAAAATGTGTATATATATATATCCTTAACACGGCCACCCAAGCTACGACCTCCATTCGTCAAGTTCGGGAGGGAAAAAAAAAAAGTTTCAGTCAGAAAAGAGCGCTCACCTAGCTACTATGTAGATTAAGAATCTCTGAACTCAGAAAATCCATCATCTTTTTTATGAATATCCTGTACAGGGGGGGGAAATTACGTGTTTTTTTTTTGTTGTTAAAAAATTAAGAAAAAAGAACGGATGGGACGTTAAAAGGCATAAAAAGCCGTAAAGACGAGAGATTCGGAGCAGGAGTGCGGCACGCGAGCGGCGGCGGCGGCGGCGGGCACGGCGCGAGCTCAGCCTCACAACTGGCGAGTGGATGCCGATAAGCAGAGGCCTGCTTTACGGGTGCATTCTCCATTTTGAACAATACAGCTGCCTGCACAACTCTGTTTACATCGCAACAAAAAAAAATAATAACAATAAATCGCCCGGACGATATGCGATTAGATCAGGCGCTATTGTCCCGCCCTCGCCCCCCCTCCCTTTCCAAGTTGCCCGGGTTAATTAAGCCCTCTATTTACCTGGAGTGCTGCCGTACGTACTATGGCTCCGAAAACTGCTCTCCGTACAGTAGCTGGCATCATCATCGTCGGGTATTTCCTCCAGGTAATCGGACTCATCTTCTAAGGCCTCCACATCTTCGTCCGACAGTGGATCGTCGCGGATAAACTCCTCTTCCTCCGATCGCAAACTCACGGCATCCTCGTCTTCATCGCTCTCATGGTCATCGTAAACCACCTTGTTACTCGTCCGTCTCCCTCTACCTCTGCTACCAATCCTGCCTCTTCCTCTACCTCCTGATGCCATAGTTGATCCCATTTTTCTCCTGCCCCTAGAAGAATGGTAATTCCCCCTCCTGGGAGTCAGCATTTCGACCTCTACTGCACCTCTCCCCCTCGCCCGTAGTCCTCGCCGGGGTCTCAAACCGCGGGCTAGCCCGGGAGAAGGTTCCTGCATCAGCGCCTGTTTGGGCGGCCTGCCTCGTCTCCCCCTCATTATATAGATACAAATGTATTATTTCCAATTTCGGTTTTCGCGCGGAATTCACCCACGAAAACCCGGGAAAACGGGCACCGCCTAAAAGCCGAAAGTCGATAGATGTATGAGAAGTAGTTCCACTCAGCCCCAGACTTAGCAAGCGAGAGAAAGCTTAATGCGAACGGCCGGCGTCCCGCTCCGGGTCGCCTCTAGTCGCCATTTTTCTTCCTCTCTCTCCCTCTACTGAAAACAGACAGCAGGCCTTCTACGGCGGTCACGTGACCGCCACTCCACAATGAAAGCTAAACGGCTTGGCGTTTTCGCCGACGATATGGTCGTGTTTGCATAGAAAAACCGATGTTTGCACGATTGTTTACGTGCGGCCACGCGTTCTGTCCGGTAGGCTTGTGCAGAGGGACACTTTAATTTTATTATGTCGGATATTTTAAGTGCGAATGGAAACGGCGCTGCTCGCTAGCACCATGCATTATGCAACTACGAGAAGGGGCTTCTATCAAGCTTAATGTTATGAAAACAAAACATGCACTAAAAACCATGTCATTTATTTGGTCATCATACGTCAAGATTATATCCAATCAAATAAGAGATGTAGGGGAAAAAGCATTAACTGGGATCTATCAAGCAGTAATTGCGTAGAAAAAAATACAATTTAAAATCTTTCAAAGTTTCACTATGAAATATTACTACCTTTCAATGGTTACAGCAACCTTTGCAATTTAAAAGACTACGTCTTTAAGACAAGCATTAAACATGGACATGGGTTCTCAGTTATGTTTAACAACGAGTTCAAATAAATTAAGCTCTTGCAATTTACTTTTATAATTTATATGTGCAATAAAATAATCTTGCACATAGTCCACAGTGACAGAATTTGCCTCCATGTGTGTATATAACTGTCATAGATACCCAGTCTTCTAAATTCTATCCAGAGTGGGGGGAAAAGACAGCAAGAACATGTTGATGGATGTAGCCTCCTGAAGGCCAGACATCTTACAGATTTAAGAATATTTACACACCCCCTTTTCTGTTTGTTTTGCTCCCAGCTCTCATGTATCACATAGCAGTGTTGCACCACCTAATCTAGGGTCTTGTAGACAAAGTACGTGAGCTGCATGTCCCCCCATGCCGTCTGGCCCTCAGCAGCCCAAGATCTCCATGTCACTTTCAAACACTTGTGCACTGCAATACTGCTGTGAGCTACAGTGTTGCCATTTTATCATAACCAGCAGCACAAAAGCAGCTCTGATTTAAATATAACATCAGTTCCGTTCCACCAATCACTGCACCTATGGGCCTGCATTAGAAGTAATCAGGCTCTTGGAAAAAAGAAATATCAACTAAAAAGAAGAATTTCAGGTGTTTCCTTGCATACACTGCAACACGTACAGTGCAGCTGGAAATCCATCCAATCATCTGCCTTTCAACTGCTTTTCTAATCCAGGGTCTTGGGGAGTACGTAGTTTGACGGAGAGGTACTATAAAAGTTAAATGTCTACCTCAAGGCACAACAAATTTAACCTTTTCCGTGTGTTTTTTGACATTAAAATTTTAGGTGACAGTCAGCTGCTCTAATGCACTAACAGTGTATAAATGGTTTTCTGATGTTCACCCAACAACACCAATCCTTTGCAACTTTTCACCCTTAAGCTATAAACTGGTTTTAAAAGACATTAGACATATTTTTTAAATAGTCTTAAATGTTGTTTTAAGAAAAGTCTTAATTGCAAAAGAAACATCATAAACAATATTAAGCTGAATTATACATTTTAAATACCTTTTGGTTTGATTTGAAAAACATATATATATATATATATAGAAATTGTGTGAAGCGCATGACAATTCAACAGCCATTTCGTGGCTCAAGTTTATGTCTCTTATCAATATTTCACTGCACTTTATTTTATTTACATTGAAAATTTGCAAAACATGAAGCAAAATCACATCACGGTAAACTGCTATTCTTTTTTCAGTGAGTACATACGGACGCTTCAGCTCAGTTGTTAACTTCTAAGATGTTCTTTTCTTATCATTTGTATTACATTGTATTTTACCTCAGATTAGTCGATGTATATTTCTTTCCTCAAGCTTATCAATTATCCAATTGAAAATTTCTAATATTAGGTTTTTTTAAAAAGAAAAATACAAAGCATTGTATTTGTGTCGTAGTCGTGGCCGAGTGGTTAAGGCGATGGACTAGAAATCCATTGGGGTCTCCCCGCGCAGGTTCGAATCCTGCCGACTACGGTGTCGTTTTATGTGTAAACTAGATTTTTCGGAACCAGCGGACATACCGACAATGCATGCAGCTGCCTAAATAAGGACTGTATCATTACAAATCAGCTTCATGTAATTCACCGTATTTTATTAGTTCACTGTTGGACTACGTAGACCATACTTAAGTACATAGTATACAGCACGTGTGATTATTGCGTGATTTGTGAGAAAAGAGCGCCTCCTCGTGGTGTAAAATAAGGTTTGATCGCACAAACGGCAAATTACTGTGTAGGTTTCCAAATCACATGTACGATATTGCTTCTGTCATCTTTGACCATGGTTATAAATAACTGAACATAATTTGGAAAGGTGACTGCAGGGACCATCTTCTCTACATAAAATAGAACTTTTGTACGTACTTTGCGTTTACTTCGGGGAAATGTTTATTCTGCCATTCACCAATCTATTCTGTGCACTCACAGGAAATGTGCAATCAGTGTATTTCAAATAAGTAAAATAGAATTAATTATATTTTGCAGAACAAAGTTAAGTTTAAACTTTCCATTGATATGAAATATTTCAGCCCTGTATTTTGGTTACACAGATGCATAGAGTTAAATGAAAATTTGGTCATTAAAATATCAGTAGCATGAATCAAAGTAGGAAAAAAAAATCTGGTAGAATTAATAAAGTCTAAGTGAATCATAACCTACACTGATTTCAAAAATGAATCCACGTAAATAATGGGCATGTGATCCATGCAGATAAAACCAAAATGGATGACATGCCTGCTCTGAAATCATGACAGACTGACATGTAGGATGCACAAACGCTTTTAATAAAATATTGTGAAATACTTGCAGACTGTTTTCATTTGTCATCCATTTGTAATACAACAAGCTGGGAGGAGGTGGCCGTCTCAGTCAGTGAACATAAGAGATTAGAAAACTTAAGATTTTCCTTTTAGTTACCCTACATGCATTCATTGTGTTGACTTTCTGAAGAAAAAAATAACATACCCTTCATTACTCCACACACTGCACTTTTAAAAACTGAAGCTCTCCAAGACTAATTTAGAACTGTCACACTTTTGTATGTACATATACAAAAGAAAAAGAAAAGTCTTGCAAAAATAAATCTGAATAAAAAGGTATTTAAAAAAAAAAGTTAAAAGCGTAGGTGAATGGAGCGTCCAAGGCTGAGGGAAGACTACCTTATTTAGCAATAATGAGAATGTCCAATTCATACTCAACTTCAGCATTTGATTGTACATCCTTTACAATAAATTCTGCAGGAAACAAATTGCTAATATGTATCCACATTAAAACATGGGCAAACTCCTGGACTGTTTCATAGGGGATGCAACAGAATTCTAAAACGCAGATATTTTTTGGTATGCTATACAATCCACGACTTGGATTACAGTGTGTAACAACAGCAAGGGTTAATAAAACAAATTTGTTTTCTAAAACAGCTCGATGATTTCTATGGAATACAGGCCAACGTCCTCGTGCTGCTTCAGCTTGTGAAGGTCTTGAAGGCTTCCCTGGATCTTCCCAAGTTCAGAGATTAATCTCACCTAAAATGGGGAACGATGCCTCTTTTAGCTTTAAAGGACTTTAAAGCATATTAATTTTCATTCGTGAGGACAGAGCTCTGAATGGACAGCTTACCTGGGATCTTACGAACTTGCTGAGATGTGAAAGCACGTCTTTGGCTTCAGGAACCATCACCAAAACAGTGAAATGGGCATCAAGCAGCAAGCAAACCCAGTCTATGATCTAGAAGAATAAGTGAGGGGCATGTGCTTATGAAATCTAAAGGAATTTATATTCATCTGACAAATTAATAATTTTCACACAAGGGAGAGTAATAATTATTAACATCATAACTTTGGTTGAGACCAAAACATTCAAACTGAATAAGTAGAATGAATTCAAGTGCAAGACTTGAACTTTGAACATACAGGTCATGTAGGTACATTCTCCATTTCATCTTCGCTCGTATTAACCCACTCGAAGGGATTACATTACTCTTGATGGTTGTTGTCAATGTGCTGTGTAGCACAAATACTGCAAACATCACTGCATCACTCCCGTACGGAGGACAGCACATCACTAACCTGGACTGTAGTTGGTGACCTCAAACCAGATGTGCGTATGCTGACATCCTGGGAAGACTTCAAATATAGGAACCAGAGATACCGAAGGAACAGCTGCAGATGGAGAATGGAGCACAGAGGGAAAACCTCAGCATGCGACGCACGCAGAGTTGGACGTCCGACGGCAGTGAAGATGCAGGCACTCACCAAGACCTGCTGGACCGAGAGGTCCTTCAGATGCGGGAGCAGGAAGCTCTCCGTGTGGGCCGTCTGTAGGATTTCATTACTGCAGGCCCCAGTTAAGGAGAAGCTGCTCGCTGTCATTACCGATATTACCTTATTACAGACTTCATGCACCATGTCTTTACTGGTCCAGATGGGAAAACGGAAAATTCTGCTACATCCTTAAAGGATACAGTAACACGGCCTTTTTTAACCCAACTGGGCAAGGGACATTCAGGTCGAGCAGCCCATCTCCGTCTCCCATTGTGGATGGAGGGATCCGAGCCTCGTAGGCATCGTCCCCCAGCAGCTCAGGACTGAAGCCATTCTCCAGGGCACCCTCCTTCCGGCACCCTGCACCAACATCCTCCATGAAGGACATGCTGTCTGGCTCCATGTCCACTGCCTCCAGGTCGCCGTCGGAAAGGCTGAGAGTCGGGCGGGGCACGAAAACGTCAGACATCGCAAAAGGGGGGCTCCACCAAATCCACATTTAGACATGATCAGAAGTAATAGAGCCACCAGTCATGACATACACTCTTCTCCGTGTATATACAGGACCAGAGACATTAAAGGGGAAGCCTGCTGACACACCTGAAGTCCTATCAGAAGGTGCCGTACACGCAGCTACCTTCTTTCTTAAGGTGCAGAGGTATAAGATAATTCCGAAGTTACATTTTCCACCGCAGCAGACACTGGTTGCCAACAGGGTGCACTTTTTTTCTGAACTAATCAGCTTATTCTGATTCTCGTTTCCTCATATCTTGCTTCCATCCTATCAGTTCTTCATTTCCAATTCCACCTTCTTAAACTCAAACCAGGAGGCCTGTTCTGGATTATTACTTATTGGCTGGCTCTCTCTCTGCAAAGGTCAGTGTATGTGTTAGCACAGAATTAAAATATTTTAACAGCAGACATTTCTTATATCTCAACTATAAAGCGATTACGCATGGCATTATGACTGACCAAAACCGCAGCTAGGAATGACACAGCATCACTACATATGGATTCCAACATCCCTTAGGCTTGCAGACAGAAATCATCAAGTATTTAAAAGGTAAGAGTTACTTGGGGGCATGAGAAATCAGTCAAATTATCATAATCACCATTTCTGATGTGGTAAATGCTCTGAGGACGTACCAACTTGAATTTGTGTGAGGATAATGAGAGAAGTGGCCTCAACACCACCTAGCCTCTCTGATTGGGAAAGAAGTTCAGGGCAATGGAGCTTGGTGCTCTGAACCTCCAAGATCAATCAGTACCCGACAAAGGCAGTTTGTGAGGCTCCGGGACTATGTGATGTAGATGGTGGTGAGCAACACTGGGGCACCGCAAAGCACCACCATGTCTCCCTTCCTGCTCACTCTCCATACGACAGATGTCCAGTCCCAGTTCAAGCCAATTAGAGAAGTTCTCAGATGACTCAAACAGACTGTATAAGGCCAGTTGAGAACTTAGTCTTGTGGTGCAGGGAGAGCCACCTTCAGGTCAACATCAGCAAGGCAAAGGAGCTAGCAGTGGACCTGTGGCATGCCAAGGAGCCTCTGAGAGCAGTCACCATCCAGAGGGAGGTACTGGAGGAGGGAGCAGTCCAACCAGCACCTGGACGTTCATTTGAACAGCAGACTGGACTAGCTGGACTACACAGCAGTGCTGTACAAGAGTAAGGAGTCTAGAATTTCCCCTGGGATTCAATATAGCACATCCATCTATCTATCAACTCTGATAGGCCAGTAACTCAAAGTACTGATCTAGTCGGCTGGCCTCCCACAGGGCTGCCATAAAGGGGGCGCGATGCCGTAGCCCAGGCCAAAAAGTCACACTCACTCAACAAAGGCCTTCAGGCAGGCACAGGTGACATCTTCTGAGACGTCTGGGAAGTGCTGCAGGCAGAGCTGAACGAGAGAGTAGTCCTTCTTCTCCAGGACGAGCGGGAGAAGGTCGGGGCAGACGCTGCGATGACATCACCGGAGTCAAAGGCGGAGTCAAAGTCAAAGGCGGCTTTCAGCAAAACAGGACTGTCCCCAAGACTGCTGCTGCCCAATACATAGCAACCCATTTTGAAATTATGGCCCACTAAGATATACAAATCTAAAATAATTCTATTTCTGCTCAACCATCTTTATGACCAAACAATCCATTAAGTATCTGGCATTTTCACGTCCCAATAAGCTAAATAAAGGTGAAGCTGATGAGCATCAGCGCCACACATTTCCCCAAATCCCACAGAGTGGGCGAACAAGCACCGGGCCTCCCTGGCTTCTAGCACTAATGGGAAACTGAATTTGAGGTTGCAGATAGAAGCTGATTAGCGTTTACACGACGCCCCCCCCCACCTGTGACACAGGCAGCGCGTGTGCACCAGCCGGGCCAGGGAGTCACGGGTATAGAAGGATGGGTCAGACAGGCAGCGGGTCACCAAGTGAGAGGCCACCTGGCCCACGGCCAGCTGCTGGTCCGGGCCGGCGGCTCCCGCCAGAAGGGCCTCCACCTGCCGCTCGACGTCCTCGCATGGGGCTGTCTGAACACGGGAGGCAGGAGAAGAGTAATGCGTCTGCTAGGGAGCCGCTACCTTAGCAGCTTTCCATCCCGGCTGGACGGCGAACACAGCGCCTTAATACCTTAATGTCTTCCAGCACTTGGTCGACTGTGACGGAGGCCACTTGACTCTTCCGGAGTTTCTATCGAGACAGAAGTTTGTTCCAGTGCGGCAAAAAAATCAGAGAAACCAGCTTCCTCCTGACAGCCACACACCGCCCAGCACTGCATACCCCCCACCCCCAGGACTGCATGTCCCCACCCC
>JAODKK010000093.1:9030712-9040796 GCA_026774405.1 Petrocephalus microphthalmus | reverse complement strand
CCTGTGCTTAGGTACAGTGAGTAAGTCTGCATCGGATGACCGTAATGCATGGGTAGGAGTGTTTGGAGAGAGTAGCTCAGACAGATAATGAGGGGCTAGACCATGGAGGGCTTTGAAGGTGATGAGGATCATTTTATATTTGATTTTTATATAAATCAAAAATCATAAATTAATAACAACGCTCAGCGAGGGATTGTTTTAACAGGGGGATGGCAGCCTGTAGTAAAATCAGAGTTAATAAGGGTGAAATAGTACTTTGAGCGCGCAGAAGATAAGGCATTTCTGTAATCCGTCAGGTGTTCAGCGTAGGCCAGAGCATGAACAGTCAGACCAGTCTTCCTCCATAGCCTCTCCAAGCGACGACCAGCTTATTTCATGGTACGCAGCTCAGATGTGAACCATGGGGAGGTCCGGGTAGTAGGGACAGACAAGGATCTAATAGGTGCAAGATGGTCTAAACCTGTGACACTGTGGAATTATCCAGAGACAGAATCTGCATTGGGCAGGACAGCTGAAATACATCATGAAGACAGGAAGCCTCGACAGACATAGTGAAGGATGACTGATCCTCATTCTTAATGTTACGGTAGGTTATTTTAGAGTTAGTATGGGCAGCGGCTAGCTGGAGCTAAACTCAACCAGCTTGTGATCTGAGATACCAATGAGAGAACCAGATGTGCAAACATTCTGTAAACCAGCAGAACTAATGAGATCCAGAATATGGCCCTTAGCATGAGCTGAGAAACCTGAAACAATCCAGCACTGAATGCAGCTCGCTAGCCAATAAACAGCCAGTATCCACATGGATATTAAAGTCACCAAGCAAAATAACAGCAGAACAAATGCCACAAACAAGAGTATCTCATTAAGATCAGAGGAAAAAAATGGGCGCGGCTTAGCAGGTCTGTAGATTAATATAATGTGCAACGGAGCCTTTCCAGTGATTTAAAAGCCAGATATTCAAATAATGTACTGTCATGAAAATCAACAATAGCTGCTTTAACACAGTCACAATGAGTCACCGCTAGACCCACCACCCCTGCACGTCAGACGGGTTTAGATAAAAAGCTGACCAGCAGGTGTGAGCAGTTTCAGTTGCAGGTAATCACCTGGATTTTGCCGTGTTTCTACAAGGAGCAGCATGTCCAGGTTTTTAGAAGCAGACGGGTCGTTCAGGAAAGTAATTTTATACGTTAGAGATCTACAGCTCAGTGTTAAGTCAATATGTAGTCCTTGGTTACCCCAGTCTGGTCCCCGCGGCATGTGCGTCAGCCATTTAATCTGCCTACTCCAGCTTCCTGAAGACCAATCTAGAGAAGACAGGTCTTACAGACCGAACTGTTAGAATAGCGTCAGTGGGTACAGAGGTAATATTAAAACGACGACGGGAGGAGCGGTGAATGTAGCGCGGACGGCGGGCGATGCCAAGCTCCATGCATAAGCCGTACGTCCCGGCATTTAATTCAGAGTGCGTGCGGTATTGGCACTCATGCTCAGGGCAAGCGACAGCAGCCACCCCCACGTTAGCCAGAACCCATAAACTATATCCAACCGAGCAATAAGCATCGTCAGTTAAGGAGGTGGAGACTTACCCACCAACAATGCCGGCACAGGGAGGGTATGGGGGAGAGGGCTTGTGGAATAGGCAGTGAGCAGAATAAAAGAAAATGAAACGTAAATTATAAACGGCACGGAACAAGGCGGAGGACGAAGCGCACAGGAGCAAAACAGAAACAGACGCCGGAGGGAAGCGACAGCCAGCACACGCACAGCGTACTCTCACTCGCACCCGCAACCGCAACCGGGCTTAAATGCACAGGACACGTTTCGTCGTGTGCTGTGGTGTGTCAACAATGACGAGCTAATGGCACTAACATGCATCATCGTCACACATTAATAATAATTAATAATATGATGCGGCGGTGTTCATATTGTGTGGCTGACTATTTTTCTCCAAACACAGGTGTCACACTTTTCATCACACTGCTTTACTTCTTCCTCGTCTTCTTGGGTTCAGTTTATCGGGAACTTTTCCGCCGTGTTTAATTCCCGTCCCAGGGAGACCACAGTGCTGCCTCTGCTCAGGCTCACTTTTTAATCACTCTTGATTGCGCTGCATTCTAGATTTTTCACACGCAGCCTCTAAGCAACAGGCACTGTGGGGGGAGAAGCGGTGGTTTTTATTAACGCTATACGCAAATACAGACTGGTCGTAAGAGAGCCTCAAGTGAAACCATGCGAAGTGGAATTCAGCATCAGGAATATTAATCAATCATTGATGATGCTGACAATTAAATATCCATTAATAAATAAAAAGCGAACATTAATTCAGTGAAGCTGCATTAAAACTGAATTAGTTTTAGCATTCCTTATTAAGGGGTGCACATTTTTTTTTTTGGAATAGAAAAAATAATCTAATTTTTAATCTAACAGTACCTGTCATCTTAGCTGTAAAGCAAGTGCAGTCTCTCCTTTTTCCTCCTTCCTTCCCAACCTCTTGTCATTGACCTTATCACCCTTTTTTGCCCCCCCCCCACAAAGCAGCTTCAGCAAAAGCAATGCGTGAGGCCGAAGACCCCCTGAAGGCAGACAGCCCCCAGCAACTGGCCCACCCCCTCGGCCCCCTCCAGCACCTTGGACAGTTTCCCCCCCTCATGCCTAGCAAGCAGCCGTCTCCAGACCCGGGCGGCGCACCCGAGGGGCCTGGTGGGGGGGCCCTCCAGGGACCCGGCCTGAACAAGACCCACACCATGTCATATGCCAGTGCCCTCCGCGCCCCCCCCAAACCCAGGCCTGTTCCCGAGCAAGCCAAAAAGAACAGTGACCCCATATCCTTATTACAGGAGCTTAGCATAGGCAGTTCAACAAGTAGCAATGGGTATTATTCATATTTTAAATGAGCATAGCAAGTAGGCATCTAAAAAAAAAAAAGACAAAAAAATAGAAAAACTATTTAAAAATGACAAAAAGTCCTTTTAAAAGTTGTTTTTATAGATAGATGAGGAATTAGTAATGGTCTGTTCTTTTACAGTTTGAAATATGTGATTAAAAAGGCAACATATATATAAATTAAGTAATAGAAAAACATTAAAAAAAAAAAAAAAAAAAAAGATTTGGCTGACCTCAATGCTGCCTGTTTTATCCCCTCCGTTTCCTTTGACGGTTTTTGGAGAATCAGCCACAGATGTTTGCTTGATCTGTTTTTTTTTTATTTTCTTTCCTGTTTTTTGTTTTCCTCAGCAGTGCTTTATTTTCGCATCAGCCGAGAGGTCAACCAAATCACACAAAATATATGAAACATTGTATAGAAGTAGTTCCTTTTCTCTAACCTGTACATATATAGAAAATAAACTTGATGTATGCACATGCTTAATTTAGCATTAGCTTTAGGATTTGTTTTGATCATCGTGACAAACCAATCTTAGTATTTTTCCCCTTCTATTGGATCTTTTTTTTTTTCCTTTTTCCTGTCCACCTGAAAACTTATCAACTTTAAAGATTAAATCGTTGTTTAAAAAAAAAACACAAAAAAAATGAAAATAATATACAGCTGAACAAGCCAAAATGTCACAAAGTAAATCGTGTTCCGTGTTACCTTTAAGAGGCATGCATTCTTTCTTCACCTCTGGCAAGACTGCGGCACCGTGGTAAACATGAAGACAAGCGGGCGTGTTCTAAGGCGGCCTTGGTACTCTCATGCTTATTTTGTGGAATATATTTTGGAAAAGGAAAATACTGCAAACTGATGCTGTGATTGGGCCCTCAGCTCAACACAGACACACACACACACACAGACTCCTGACTTCCTGCTTGATGTTTCTCAAACGGCTATTACCATCACACTTGAT
Organism: Petrocephalus microphthalmus; assembly: GCA_026774405.1. Lineage (NCBI taxonomy): Eukaryota > Metazoa > Chordata > Actinopteri > Osteoglossiformes > Mormyridae > Petrocephalus > Petrocephalus microphthalmus. Next base: position 9,036,948 of record JAODKK010000093.1, on the reverse strand, counting down.
TAAGCACATTCACTCATTATTGTCAGATCTACTTTCAAAATAATCATGTTTCAAAAAGGTAACGTTCCCACCTAATGCTGCATTTGCTCTCAAGAATTAGTGTTACGTTCTTCTCTCGATTTGAAATGTGGTCAAAGGGAAGCGGTTTGCGCTTTTAGGATGTGCTAAATACAAGCACCATTCATTTTCAGAGATCTACCTTAGGCCTTGGTTACGGAAGTGTTTGGAGAACGTGCTCAGAAGATCCTGGGGTTGAATCAATCAGTCTATTGTGAAGAATGGGGAGCGGAGTTTGGTCTTTGGGAAGTGGGCCTCTGCGCCGTCTTCCCGGCCAAGTCGAACTCTCGAGGTTGCAGGTAAATCGTTCATTTTACTGCCAGTGGGACGCTTTGATGTTTTGATTTTGTGCAGCCGGATTACTTCTATACCCGTGGGTCCAGAAAAAAGGAAAACCTACAAACTGTTACATTATTTTTCTTATTTCTAGTGACAGAGCTGCTTGCCAGAGCCCACCCCGCACAGTCCTGCTACAGAACATCACACTTGTAAATGTTCATACTTGCGTTTCAGATCATTTGGATTTATGTTGGTCGCGTGATTTGTTGACTGCAGTCGCTGGGTTCCAGCGCCACTCACAATGACATTGGCTGCGTTTCTGAATTGATGTGCGTCCAAGCCTTTCACGTCTTGCACATTTGTGATGTTTTGGCTTGTTGTTGCGAAAGACAGACGTTCATGAACACATGCAGACCAAGGCATGCGCGCGGATAGATGCAGCGAGGTGGTCCTCTGGAGAGGTTATAGCATCATTGGTGGAGTAGGACACCCAGGCTTGTGCAATTGTGTGACGTTATAATTGTTTAAAATAAAATCTAACAAGCCTGCTTGGGACATGCCGCGTACAAGGGAGAAAAAAAGCATTAGCGGAATATTAAAAATACATATTAAGGCCTAGATAAACCTGCACAAAGAAAGTAGTTAATTTTTATGGAAAACAATTTGATGTGAGCCTCAGCTTTGAAGAAATTCTTTTTTTTTTTTTTTTTAATGAAAATTGCCACCTTGCCGGTGTGTTCCTGAAATTTTGCCGTCATTGTGATTCTCCCCATGTCATGATTCAGTACGTCGTATGCTTAGGAATTATCATCAAAGCATATTTTTTTAAATACACATTTTCTAGGTCTTTACAACAAAGATATAGAGGGTTGCCTCACTTTTATAAAGCTGTTTTAAGAGGATGTCCGCCCTTTTTAATTATGCAAAAATAAAAGAAAAAACAAATGGACAAAATGAGTGTGTTGACACTGGCAGTAGCTCCTATGAGAGAGAGCTTTTTAAACGTGTTTTTTTGTTCTTTTAAAATACACAATAATGTCTGGTGGCTTGACAAATGAAAGTTTAGTTGCAGGCATAGAAATTATAATTTTTTTAATGAAATGTTTTTTTTTTTATGAATCATGGGTTGAAACATTTTATTTTCATAGGTGCTTTGTAGTTTCAATGATCCATTTTGTGAAGCCTGTATCTCTCTGTGCATGTCATGGTAACCGGGTTTTCTTTCCCTTATCAAACGATATACGGATTTCTGCAACATCTTGTTCTTTTCCTGCAAAGTCCGATTTTGATATTTGATGTGTAAAATAAATTGTGACATTATGAACGACGGTTCTAATATTTTACTAATATGTTGCTGAATAATGAAATGGTTATGCAGCATTTTTCAGTACTTTGATGTGCTGGGCAAAAATTGTTCCCCAGTCAGGATGCAAGTACTTATTTGTACTTAATTGGCAAAGTTCTTTTCTCGAGGATCCAATTAAAACGAGTGCTTTCAGTGATTTTGACACTACCACTCCTGACAGGGTTTTTTTTCTATACACACCTTTTGCTTGTTAATTTTGTTTTGCATCTGTCTGCTGCCAGCTTTAATAACGTTACTTTTTTTTTCCCTTTATCAGATGGTTTTCTGTGAATCTCCACTCATTTTTAATTATTTTGATGGTACACTAAAATACTTATACTGCTTGTGAATAGTGTAATCTAAGTACATTATTAACTCCACCGCAAAGGTCCTCAGTCCTTTGTTGAAATGTACTTGGATAAGTTTATGTAACATAGAAATACTGAACATTGAGCCTTTTTTCGGCCATACCGCCCGTGTCCCCCTCCAGCATAGCATGCTTTAATAATTTTTAAAAGAGGAGAGATGTCCCATAAGGATATGAGTGTGGAATTTGCAAGGTTGTTTAAATAAGTGGGAATCTAGACCCTTGCCTTTATACAATACTGGTAGTCACCAACTTACGATGGAGATGCGTTCCGGTGACCCCATCGTAACTTGAAAATAACCTAAGTCGACACGGGCTTTGAAACACCGAAAACACAGAAAAAATACGCGCTCTGACACCGAGACAACTGACCTCTGTCAATGGCTGGCCAGAGTGAGGCGTCTCACAAGGCGAGAGATGCGTACTTCCTGGCAGCTGCGTAACGTATCGCACTGCATGCGCTTTCATTTATTTTTTATTTGTCGTTGTATTGCTATGGTCATCGTAACATCGGAAAAGTCCGACCATTGTAACTCGGGGACTGTCTGTAATTGACGTCCTGCGAACGATCCAACCATTGGATTCTGTTGGGTGAGGAGTTGGTCCCGGCAGCCAAGTGACCAATCAGCTTCAGGGAGCAGTTTTTGCCCAGGCGTTGCTAGAGAGCTGCGTTCTGCCCGTTTTCAGCCGTCTGCCATGTTCCTCTCCACTTTTGGTCTATTTCTCCACAGACTACCGGCACCCTCCTTTGTGTTCCTTTCCATCTTCAAACAGTGGATATATATAAATATATATATATATATAAAAAAAAATATTTATTTTTATTTTTGCTTTTATTTGGTGGTGATTCTTTTGAAGGTTTAGGCTGTGTTTAAAAAAAGTTTAATTTGCCTTTTTTTTATTTGTTACTCTATTAAAGTGTTTTTATTGAAATTATCTACATTTTATTAAGATGGTGTGAAGTGGGACTAATGGGGTGGGAGGTTGTCCAAATTTGAATAACTGAACTATTTTGAGGTAATGGGGAATATGTTGAATAGTTTGGTTGAAGTAAAGGTCAGCAGGTCTTGCGCCTTATGAAATGGTTTTGCCCTCGGGGCAGTGACACCGCCATTCCGGGCTGGTCAGTGATCTCCAGTGCTGCCTTGTCCCTGGGTCCAGAAGTGTCAGCAGCGTCTGCGTGACACGGCACCGGCCCACATCCGCCGTGACGCTTGAACCCCCAGACCGCTGCCTGTAAATATGCGATTGGGATTTTTGGGCCTTTGCCCAGAAAATCCAAGATCCCTGTGTATGCGTGTGTGAGGCTGGTTGGGCCTTGATCAGAATCGCTGTGGGCAAGAGCACCATCTGTAATTGCTAATTGGACTAAATAAGCCGTTTTACATAATGTCATTTAAATTATAAGGGAGGGGGCAACAGCATCTGGCCATCAGTTTATTTCTCAGAAGCAATACGAACCGCTGGATGTTTATCTGCGTAAGGATCAAATATCCCCATAAGCCTGGGATTTGTGCTAGAGGTGGCCCCTTTCGCCGTCGTTCCACTGTTTTAAATTCCTTGTAATTGTATTGGATGCTAAGATTTTATCGCAGAATGTGTGAAGTGAGCGTCCTCCCTGGGGGTAGGAGCCTTTCTGTGTGGTGTCCTCACCTGCTCCTGGCCTGCTGCCCTTAATGCTCTGAATGGCAGTACAGAGGCGGGTGCCTTTGTCTAAGCAGAGCATGCTGGGATATCTGCAATTAGCAGGGAAGCATTAGCTCACATTATCTGCAGCAAGCTTGCTGTTTATCACGTGTAATCCAGCAGTGGACGTGGGAGCATTTTGGTCGTTCTTCCATGTTTTTTTCCCCCTCAGATAGAAGCCACCACAAGCACTCCAGTGGGAATATCTGCTCGTATGGGGCAGAAGGGCCTGACTTCGTTGGCAGTTAGACCGCAAAGCAGCAAAGGATTCAGTGCTCTCCTTTAATGGCTTGGAAGGGAATTCGGGAGCCTGGCTTGGCTTTCAACTTTAATTCCATTTTACACCCCACCCCCTTCTCACAGAAATAACACCCCTGTCACTAAAGGTGCTAAGGGTGTTTTAAGATTCAGCATTCGGCTGGGGGTAACCAACCCAGTTATGTCAAAGCTGGTTCAAGTTTTTTATTTAATTAAAAATACATTTGGCAAAGGATTACATCATATCAGAAACACAATAAAAAGAAGGAAAAAAAACACAATGTATACCTTAAATTAATCCTTTTAATTCTCTTACCACTGATCAAACCCGTACCTCTTAATGTCACTTAAAGCTGACATTTCCTCTGCCGGTTTTGTGCCTCAGATACATAGGCTTTAGGCCTAATGGCTCAAACCACATTACGATATTTAACTTTGAAGTTAGTATAAAAAAAATTTACAAAGCTACTACTGAATTTTACCAAACCTTTGTTTATAAGTAGAAAATGAAGAATGCTTGGTGGCCACTCTGTTTGCTGGGTCGTGTCGTACATGTTTCTCTTCAAACCGGAAATCAAAAAATGGGTATTATACGTAAGAATTTCAAACGACACAAATATCCTAAGATCTTAAGCTTGATGTATGCATTTTAATAGTGAATTTAAGCATTTGGGCAGGTTACTCGCAACCCTAAATATAAGTATATAAATCCACACAGTCTGTCCCTGCCTTTGGACTGGGTTCCGTTCCGTCAGACAGTTGTACGTTAGGGCGGACGTGTCGGGAATGGCGTAACTCCACCGACTTTTAGGTGTGAAAATGAGACTCGGAGAAGCGTGTGAGGCTGGGCTGGTGGCACTATGGTGAGCTTATTTTGGTATAAGGCTTACTCGCCATAGCTTAATTCTCACAGGTAAGAATTGTATTGTAGACATTTTGAATTCACATTCGTACTAGCTTTCGGGCTGCCCGAAATTTAGGCATGCACTTACTTGATTAAAAAAAAAAAAAAGGAAAACTTTGCATGTGTGGGTCATCATAAGTCACATGTATTGGAAATCATGGACAGTCTATTCACACTAAGATGATCCTTGGTTAGACCAAGTAGGAAAGTTCAGTAACTGCTGGGCTCTCTAGCCTCTCTAAACTAACAATATCTGCTTGTTTACTGTAAAAATGAACTTGGATCCCGCTCGAATCTGCCTTCGTTTTCGTGCCCACCTGCGATTCCTGAATGCGGTCCAGCATTGAGCTTTTTAGAAGGAGCGGGCAACTCGGCCATTAACATTCCGCGCGCACGAGTAAAAACGGCCCTTCCAAGCCTACAGCTCCACTGCCTTTGTTCATAACTGAAGGATTTCTCTTAGGTATATGTTCCAAAATAATTTCATCCAGCCCTCTAAGCAATGAAAATTCTGGGTATTTTCCAATTATGTATATGGAAAAGAAATTATTTTGTTAGTCTAAAATCAGGGGCCATGACTTTAGTATGTTTATGAGTATTGCAACATTGACTTCTGACAGTTTTCTTTTCATAGCAACAAAGCTTTCCGTTCTCTGCTTACTTCCAAAATTACTCTGAGTTCTGCCACAAATTTATAAAAATTAAAAATGATCAACTGTACTAAAACAGTGAAGGAGTCTTCTCAAGCGCAAACTATATTATATACTTTATATATAAATTTAAAAAAAAAAAGGAACACTGAAATTTAACTCGATCGCAGACGTTAATCATCAGTCGGTGGCTTGAAGTACAAAGTCGGTGAAAATGCATTTTGACAAATCATACTTCTGAAATTCTTCGCTCGCACTTTCAGAAATCCTGTCTCAAATAGCCTGGCTTGCGAAAGCGGAAGGCAGCGACATGAGCACCGCGTCCGTCCCGCCCGGCGGGCTTCACTCCGCCGCCTCCGGGTTCCGCGTCCGTCCCGCCCGGCGGGCTTCACTCCGCCCCCTCCGGTTCCGCGTCCATGCAGGTCTCCCAGGGATTACGCGGCATTTGAGGCATGGAGATGACGAGCAGGGCTATTCCACTGAGGAAGAGCAGGACGAAGGCCGCGCAGGCACAGGCGAAGGACCACGAATAATAATACTCAAACCAGATGGTCTCCTCGCTCTCGATCATCCTCTTCACGGACTGCCGCATCACTTCCACCGAGATGATCACACAGACACCTGTAGGTGAACAACGGGCCCTCAGGTTGTCATTCGAAATAAGGTATAAATGAATGAGTATAATTAGTA
>JAODKK010000093.1:8976236-8988647 GCA_026774405.1 Petrocephalus microphthalmus | reverse complement strand
TTCCCTTGAGCCCCCCCCCCCCCCGTGATTGAGGGCTTCACTGAGAATGCATCTGTCACATTGACAGCAGTCTTGCAAGGAGCCTCTAGCTGTTGCACATCAATGTAGTACCGGAGCCGAGGCGCTGACCAATGAGATGAGGGCGCCCCCTAGGCGTCCTTGCGTGGACAGGCCCGGCGCTGACCCGCCAGCCTGCGTGGCCCCGCGCATCGCTCCACAACACCTTCTCCATGGCAACCTCCTCTGTGCCAGGAATCACATTCTCATGCCTCCAAGGGCCGCTGCTGATGTCTTCATTGTTCTCTAATTTCGACCTGCCCCACCTCATTCTACTGTTACACCCCACTGGCCGTCAATTCAGGCCCGTTCCGTTTTACTATCACAGCACAAGTCAAAAAAAAAAGAAAAACACAGGCAGACGCAGAGATGAGACCCTCCATTATGGATGCAGGGTCCTCGAGAGGCATGACGCAGACACAACAATCAATTTGAAGCTTGGAAACAAGTCACTGGGAGAAGCTGGCTGGGCTTTCATCACGTGCTCAGCATAACATTTATTGCTGTCCTTGAAGTACATATTACAAAGGATTATCGTGGAGGTAAATCTTCAAGATGATCAACACGGGCGGTGTAATTTTCACAGAAGCTCTCAAATCCACACGCCACTTCGCTGTGGGGAGACCCGCTTGTTGTCGCGGGACGCTGGACAGACATTAGCCTGCGGTGCTACCAAAAAGTGTCTCTGACACACGGCCTGCAGATTTCTCAGACTGACACTGGCTAAATTGCAGGCTGCAAGGTAAATAAATGGCTTGGTGGTCAGGATTCATTTTTGCCGTAAGTCGTCGTGTTTTCAAATCCCTATACTGTACGATATCACATTAGTGAGGAAGGCAGAGCACGTCCGCAGGATGTGACGGGGACGGAGGGCCGGAGAGGAGCAGGATGCCCGGCACAGGGCAGACACGGAGACTGAGCTCCACAGAAAAGGGCCAGCCACACACTTCACACTCACTGCCGTTCCCCCTGGGTGCCGAGCCAATGACAGAAGTTAGAAGCGATGACTAATTAGAGCCTCTGTGGCCTTTCTGCTGGGGCATCCTACTGACAGACCCGTGAAAGCCCAGGTTGGCCTGAATCGGAGTGTGTGTGTGTGTGTGTGCGTGTGTGTGTGTGTGCGTGTCTGGGTGTGTGCTTTGATACACGATGAGAGAGAAATCCCAAGTGAAATCAAACTTCCTCCCAACCATGGTGACTTTTTTCACGTCTTTCTTGCATATCTGGCATCACATAAAGGCGGAATCTTCCCCGACTTGCACCGCGACATCCGCGACGGCGACCGCGGCAATATGGACCGGAACTGATTGCCGCTGCGCGCATCCGAGCGCATTGTTTTCGGATCTTAATAAGCTAATGAGCCGAGGCGCGCTCCCGTGACGAGGCACAAAAGGCCGGCATACAAAGAGAATGACACGTGTGTACCGGGGCCAGACTGAGACAATGTGTCAGAGTCAAACACACAGACCACAGAAGGCAAAAGAATGACCCCCGTCCCATTTATTCCTCCTGTAAGCCATCGTGTGTAATGCGGTTTGTTCCGCGCTAAGTTCCGCCTCCCCACTTCGCACCGGGGAAAAGGGCGTCTTGCATCCCCGGGGATGAATGCCGGACCCGGGCTTGGAGCCCCCAGCGAGGGACGCTTCAGAGCCTCCTGTTGCTGACTGCATTGGCTGCCAATGTGCTAAATTAAAACCATATTTTAACACCAACTGTTACTCGGCCTTAAAAGCGGTGAAAAGTCCGACACCGATGTCTCGTGAGTTAACGGCTAGTTAAAAAGCCAGCTTTACTTCACAGCTTCTACAGCTCTGCTAAGGAGAAGCCCGGAGATTCTGGGCACTGAAATCAAAAGGCAATACACTTCCTGCTCCGACATGCACGCCCTTCAAAGCCTTCCAATCCAGCAACTTACTAGAATGTGTATGCAAAGCAATCTAACGTTTTACATTCTGTCTTTTTATGCAGTCTGTAAAATCCACTGAAATGAAAAGCAATATATTCCTGCAAATCTGTTCTTTTTTTATAGGCAAACCGTGGATTCACATGCTTAATAGAAATGTTTATAAACAGCAGCTCCTTTGATACATTAGATAATCCAAAAAATCTAACAAATATCACACAAAAGCCAACTCCTCACGTATTAAGGCAGGGAAGCGTACATTTTACGGCTACTCTTCGTGAAAATTATCTCCACCTTAAAAAGCCATTAGCTTTAGGTTGAACTCTGAAGTATTTTTTTCTATAGTGAGGAAGTGTTTATTTTTATACTTTGATGACAAGGCTGCACTCCAGCCGCAGCGAACACCGACGAGTGATGACAGCCTATCAATTCACTGTGATTTCAAGGGACATTTCAAGGAAATCAACGCTAAAAAAGGAGGGGCTGTTTGCTACCTGAGCAAAGCCAACGTAACCTGCTATGAATCGCATGAGACAGTCCATGTGGGACTTTACGTGAACAGAGCCCCCCTCCATGCGGAAGGTCTAGCGCTTCCCAGCAGCTCGTTACTGCCGCCTGTTTCCACGCCGATCTGCGCGAATTAATACCAATCAGCTTCTTTTAATCGTGTCTATCGCGATTCGCGTTGTATTCCGATATATAGGTGATTTGAGCTGTACAAAGGCTGTGAGGGAGCATCGTCTCGGAAAGAGGGGGCGCGTCAGGTGACTGTGATCGCGGCGCTCATTGTTCCCGGGAAGCCGCGCTCCCTGCGCGCAAATCTCACTCCGACCCTGAGCACCAACCCAAAGCTAACGCAACCTCTGCGGAAAAAAAAGGAACAATCTCAGCCCAAAATCACACAACAGGCTGCACTTGTTTAACAAATTATTTAACCAAACCCTCGCCCCCGAGGAGAATCCCGACCACAGCTGCCTCTTTCTATCAAAACTTAGGCTACGTTTACGGAGTAAGACATATTACGCAATGAAAATAAAGAAGTCAGGCACGTTTTCGCCACTTTATTTAATCATTCGATTTGACTCTGTATTCTTTGTTAATATAAACGGTAATACTAATAACGATAATAATAATCACGATAATTATAATCCTAATAAAAATATTCCAAATCATAATAATAAAGACGTAAGTGCAAAAGATACGGCAAATGGAGATGATACGGAGAGCCGCCTCGTTTTGTTATTGGTTATCGGCTTAATAACAGGCATCGACGCCGCATCCGTCAGTGTAGCGACCTGTGTGTTGGGTGGCAGCTCAGCACAGAACAAAGGCAATGTCCATTAGGGCGAAGCACAAAGAAAACGCGCGTCTGGCACTCCGGGCTCATAGGTAGCAACGGATACTTTTTAATTAAATAGACTAATTGCGAAATGTAGTATATAGCGCACTATTTAAACATTTATTGTTCCCGTAGCAATTTCGAAAATCGTAGTTGCCAAGCAACAACATCAAATAGCTTACGATAAAGAGCTGATTGAAAGAGACTTTGAGAAGTGTGTAACAGCAGCTTCGGAGACGCGGAATAAAACGGCGTTTGACGTGTGAGCGTACGGCATTTCGTAAGGGGTATTTCGGGCAATAACAGCGGAAAGCCCCTCCCGGGGGAGTAGCAGTCTAAGTTGTAATCAATACTAATAACTATTGCATGGACTTTGCGGAAATAAATACGTAATATACCCCTCCTCATGCTGTACTCCACACCTTTCGCCATTGTACACCGCTGTAGTTAATTCCAGACGGGTTTCCGGCTATACATGTGCACCAGCTTTTCAGATGATAGACTCAAGTATAATGCTTCTTACCGTTAACTTTTGCTTTTGAGCTCTTCGAAGTAACAGCAAAGAAACAATTTTTTTTTACTGTCTTTTCATTATTCTCCTATCCACATGACGGTATATAAATAAGCGCAACAGCACACTAATGCTGTTATGGCTGGAGGCGCACACCACTTTGGTACACAAGGCGCAAAATACTGATCATTAATAAATGTTATACGTCACACACTAGTCTCCTATGTCTAGATTAGTCTCTTGTAATATGCTGCTTTTCAGATAAACTGCCATGTAGTTTCCTTGGTGTGTATGCACTTTTGCAACAATTTGCATGTCTATTGACTGGTCGTTATCGAGAAAAAAAAATGTAAATAAAGATAAAAAAAAATCCGACAAGGTACCTTCAATACAGCAGATCCTCCAGAGTCCGGAGTGCGTGAGATCGCCTTTGGTTTTCTTCGGCTGGGCTTGGCTCTCGTCCGCGCTGGCATTGGTGGCGTTGCATATGTACGCCCGAGAATAAAGCCAGTAGTCCGTTCCTATGGCGATGGTCATGAGGCTGAACGCCGCGAAAGCTCCCACGGTGGTGAGCAGCATCTGAATCCCACGGTCACACCACGCCATGGCGCCTCATAATAATCCCCGCCGGTCTAGACGCTAAAACTCATCGCCCGCGTATCATAACCGCCCAATTAACGGCGAGCCCTTTCCGACATGGCTTTTTCATCCCGGGTTTAAAAAAAACCATTAGACTGTCATCACTTTGTTTCGCGTGGTAAAACTTTCGGATTCTGCTCGGCTTCCCCCAGCGCAAATGCGGGCAGGTTCAGCTCCGGGAAGCACTTTTGCGCCGGTTTCTGCGCCGCCGCTTCCTCGATTGACCGTTCATTGAGATGTCCACTTATCTCCGGCAAGCCCCGGATCAGCTTTCGCAAACTCGGACGATTTGATTCAGAAAGCGGCTCGATAGCCTCCCCCCAGACCCCACCTTCACCGCCACCGACCAATGGCTCACAAGCATGGAAATGAACCAAATGCGCTCGGTGGGCGCAAAGAGGGCGGAAGACGCCGCCTTGTATTAATATCTGTATTTTCAGAATCAGCTGGGCTGTCCCAATGACCGACCAAATACTGCCATGTAATACCTTTAAAGTTATACTGGAACACCTCTGCTTCGATTTTTTTTCAACAAACATGATTTAAGTTAGTCATCAGTGACTTAAACAGGCTATTGCATCTAAATGAATACTAACTAAGAATAATTGCTAAAATACGCTATATAATATTTTCTAAGTATCCATATACAACAATATATGCCTACGAATACACAAATTAACACTTGAGTGCATTCTAGTAGGTGTATCTGTGCTGCAGAACGCACATTTTAAAGCATGTTATAGTTCATTATACAGCTTATAAACGTGTTTGTGTGTCCTTATGTGTTGTGGCGTATTGTGTGTGCATTTATAAAGTGTCTTCCAAGAAAAGTGCATTGCACAGTGAATGTACAGTGCTTTGTCATTTATAAGTATGGGTTAGAACATCGTTGCATGGCCCAAGAGAAGAAAACAGATGGTGAATAACACCATCATTCAATATCAACTTACATTACAATTACTACAGCACCTTTGAAAAAATATTAATCTGTAATATAAAAAATAATGCATCAGCTGAACTTCAAAAACACAATCCAGGGTAGTAAAATAACTCATAACTCATATATATATAATAACGTAATAAGGCAATGAAGAAAAATCCATTTGTTTTAAGAAAATGTATGTTTTCCATTATTCCCATAACTATGTTTATTACTCTATTTTCATATATAATACCATCTTTCCAGACATCTGAGGGGATATAACCTAACCCGCTACCCATAACCGCATATTGTGCATCTCTGTTCTCATGAATTGACCCTGAAATTGTTATCTGGTACCATGAATCACACAGGCTGCTCTAAGCAGCACCTTGATGGCTCAACTCTGCATCAGAGTAATTGATTTGAGTAGGAGTTCATAAACTTGTTAATTACTACGAATTACCTTCATCACTCACCCGTACTTCTTTGAAAATGCTTTCATTTTGTATCTCCTTCATTCTATCCTGTCCTGTGTTTATCTGTCACCCATCTCCAAGGGCCACACTGCAGATCTAGAGGGTCTGGGCACACACGTTTCTACTTTTATGTTTATGGGGACCGTTCATTCTTTTCTATGGGCAATTAATGCCAGCTATGATGACAACCGTAACCCATAATCATAAGAAACCTAACAAAATACGAGACTTTTTAGTTTTTAGTTGCATTCACAGATTTTTATAAAACTGAGTTTCCCTTTGTGAGGACAATAATGGTTGTGAGAACATTTTCCCACATTGTAATATATACCCCCCCCCCCCCCCACACACACACACTCACTGAAACACACACAAACTTAAATCAGCAAGAATTGATTAAAAGGCTTTTCTTTTTCACTCTACACTCACTTGTTATTACGCGCATTTTATATGATCAAAAATGCAGGCTTAACTGGAAAACTGAATTATTAATATGTATGAATGCATAAAAAACTTTTCCAAATCTTAGAACACAGATAATGTTCTTTGTTTTTCTTTCTTTTTTTTTGTCCAACAACTTCAGTATTTAGAGAAAAGGCAGAATGAGTTCATTTAGGCAATTAATAATTGAGAACTTAAGTGCTTACAGTAAGTGCAAAATGTAACGCTTGCCATGTACTGGGCCCCCATGACCATGACCGGGGACCTCGGTCTAAAAGGGTTTTGTTGTCATGGCGATGAAGGCGGGAGAGCAAAAGCTACCTAGAGGAAACAAACTCCCACTGGACAAGGACTTTCTTTAAAGATAACAGTGAGGCACGGGGATCCTCTGCCTCTGTCTCCGCCTCCGTCTCTGTCCAAGACGCCTTCGGGTGTCTCCCTTTCAGTTGTTGTTTTCACAAAATGTATCTATGTGCAATAAAAATTAACAAGATGCTCTGCGCCAGGTGTCCAGTCACGGTCTTCAGAGAGCGATTCTCACAGCAGTGATCATTTACGGCCCTTTTTCTCCTGGAAACATAGTGGTACACAAAGATCTTTAAACAGAGAGTATTAGCACCCTATTTTAGCAGAGGGTATTAAAAACCACATGTCAAAGGATGCTTCTAGCAGCTGACACTTGGGTCAATATAAAAAGGTTGTTCCAGGATTTGCACAACTGAAATTAATCAAAATTGGATCCAACGTTTCGCTTCTTAATTTTTCTAATTCAGAGAATTCATTTTTTGGATAAGAATATAGTCTGTTGAAAATTATATACTCAATCAATGCCAAACGACTTTAGCACAAAATAATTATCAAATGGGAGATCAGTTTTTTTTTTTTTTTATCAGACCTGTAATGTTAATATCTTACAATTGTAAAAGACATAAAATTATATTCGTACCATTTCTATGTACCAATTCAATCAATCCACATTTCCTGCTTATAAGTAAGCATGTTTGATTTACGGCATTTCAGTATGTTTTCAGGATTCCTCATTTACATTAAATATAACCCATGGGTTACATATTGAAATGCAGAAACAGCTCTGATCTTCAGTGGTATCATTGCATTCGGCCCAACAGGAAGCATGTTTTTCCTGAAGATATAAAAGGAAACCCTGATGTTTTTGAATTTGTTTTAGGCAAGGCAAGGCAAGTTTATTTATAGCACAACTCAGACACAAGGCAATTCGAAGTGCTTTACAAAGACAAGAATACATTCAATTAAAAACATCAAAATTGCATTTAAAAGATAAGGGATAAAAGAAACAATAAAAATAAATTAATTAAAATGAACAAATAGATAGTAATAATAAAAACCCAAAATAAACAAATAAATAGGTAATTGAAAAGATACATTACGGAAATGACATGATCACAGATATTGGGTACTTCAGCTTACCTCACCACTGAATATTTGGGGGAAGTAGATAATCACCTTTTACACCAGGATGTCAGCATGCGATGTCTGGTGCCATTTTATGCTTCACTGGCTACCACTAAACCGTGGGCCACCCATAAGGGGAGGGGGGTGAAAGGGGAAGACATTCAGGGGCCCAGACACTAGGGGGAGCCATGACTGCATGGGCATGGATAACGGGAGCCTTGGTTTGAAAGGGGGTGGGGGGGCATTCGCGAGAATCCTGCAGGGACCCAGCCGTGTCTTTGTGTGGCCCTCGCTACGGCAATATACCCCAACGGAGAGGATATAATGCAGCATTCTGGGGCTCTAAATTCTGCCAGCCACTCCCCACCAGCGGCATATGAATGGAGATGAACTATCACTAATGAATTTCACACTGACTGACGGGGGGTGGGGGGGAGGGGCTCGCGCTGAGAACGGGCCGCAGATGGAGGAGAAGGGCAGCATTTATGTGCCGTGCGAGGAGCTTTCCTGGGAATAACAACAGAGCGCGTCACGGCTCTTTAGGAGGGTTATTCGGCCTCTGCAAACCATTTCCCCCATTCTGGCTCATTAACAGAGATACATTTATTACAAAGTAAAACATCAGCACCTGAAGGCACAGCAGCGGCCCCTCTTTTGCATTTCATTATTTCTTTGTGCGCAGTTCACCAGACAAAGTTAGCGCCGCGTCTCATCTGTCCCGTAGCTGTGCCCCGATTCAGGGCTCCACACCGGCACCCACATGTAAAAGGCAATTAAGGCGCCCTCCTGCTTTAGGGTCCTGGTGCCTGGTACCCGGCCTGGCTTTCTCAGGGTGTAATACCAGGGTAAGATATCAGGGATCTGTCAGCGGGACAGGGCGCGTAATTGTTCCTATTGGCTGTTGGTGACTCCGGGCACGCCTCGTACATAACTGCTCATGTGCTCGACTCTGTGAGACCCATCAGCGTGACTGAGCGGCTGCAAAGTCCTGCCCGAGGCCAACACCAGGCGACTCCTAGTCACGGGAACTGCAGGGAGATTAGGGCCATGCATCCAATTCCAGTTTAGAATTCCCTGGCTTACAGTGGCACCTGGAAATATGAGATTTACATCCATCCATTCATCCATTTATCTTCCATAATATCCGGTGCAGGGTTGATATGAGCCTGGAACATACCCAGCAAGCACAGGACTTGGGACAGAGGACACCCTGGATTAGATGTTCATGGAAACGGGTAAGATGTAATGCAGGTTGTACATGAGGTCCTTCTGAATCACACACTGCTGGTAAGCAAATAGGCTTGACACTTACTGTACAGACCAGTGACACAACCATGGGATGACCCCTGTTTCTGCCCCAGATTTTGGGGCCCAGGGTATGAACAGGGATCCCCGTGAAGCCCCTCATTCCAGCTGCACGCTGCTGCACGCTGCGATCGGCCGCATCCCAAGCAGCAGCCCGTCGGTGATGTGAGACCCCGTCTACTTCACTCATTTCCACGTCTCCGCGAACTTGCCCACCCCCCCTGATGGTGTTTCGGTAAAGCCAGGCCTTCTGGGCAGAATCCTGGCAGGCCTGCTCTCACTGAGAAAACAGGCGGAAGGGACTTTTCTTCAGGATATAAGCAGCGGAGGCCTGCTCGGGGATGCTGAGAATATTCTTATGCAGAAAGAAACCCTCGGGCTCACTGTGGCTTTCTCCGGTTAAACGTTCCCCTTGCACAATTTCTACACTTTGATTACAGTGATTAAATGAAGCAATTCAGTGATGCATAAAGCATCAAGCATAGCGTGAGATATTTTCATGTCTATTTTACAGTATATAATGGATCTTGTATTTTGTACATATTCTCTCCTAGCCAGGGGTCACTACACATCAGAGTAAGGCACCCTTACGCTCTGCCTGCAGAAGGTTAGATGAAGGCTAACCCGTATAACATATAAAGGCTCTTGGGAGTTTTACTTAATGTTCTGTGGGCTGAATGAAAAATGATTGGTTCAGAGAGATAACCAATTAGATCTTGTGCCAGATGTCAGACCAACCAATCAAATGTTTTGGTCCCGCCTCTTCTATTTCTCTGAACCAGTCATTTTCGTTCTGCCCTCAGAACATTTCTGTGTAAGTAAATCTCCCACAAGCCATATAAAGGTTGCGTTCACGATTAGCAGTCTAGGAATGTTTTTCTCGTCGGTGCTGCGGGAAGCAGCTCACACTTAATGAACCGAGGGGATATTCTCACTTAGCCCCTGCAGGATGAAGTGGATGTGCCGTCTCAGACCAAAACAGCATTTAGAAACGTAGCAAGCCATTTATCCGCCACCCCTGTTGCCCATTAATTAGCCATGATGAGGCACAGCTTACAGACTCTTACAGGTCCACTGAAGCAATTTCATTCAGCAGTGATTGTTGGGCACAGATCATACAGCAGTGATAGCCCCCAACACCACTGCGGCATAAGAATCGTATTCAGTGCCACGAAACATCTCAGCTATCCAGATGCAGGGACCTTAGGTCTCATGAAGATTCGGAGGGGCTGCCGCTGACATAATGGAACCAAACACCCTCTGACTTTTACTCTGACACCCTGAAATGAGTCTCCCCCAGTGTCACTTCCTGGATATCACCAGCCTCCCGGTTACCAGGTCATGGTGGCTTTGCCTGAGTACTGGCTCATCCTTTGCTTTGATGTAATCTCTAATATCTGCATAGTCACACTGGGACCTTCAACTTTGTTGTGCGAAGATTCTTTATGAAGTATCGAGTGACAGAGAAATACGCTCAGAGGTAAATAAAAAGATATATTCAAGGAAGAACATGTTTAATGATAATTTAACCAAGCTGGAGTAAACAAACTATAGCCTGCTGGTATAGAAAGAGGGAACAGTGAAAATACGGATGTACCCTGATGTTAGAGGAGATAAGCCCGTCTAGACAGGCTTTTGTGCATTCTGGAGAGTTGAGATAAAAGATGCACCAAACATGACTTTGAACCAACATCATGGACTACTCTGGTTCTGATGCTGGCACAGAAACAGCAAGGCTCATCTGTGACATCCCCTGAAAGCCACCATGGAAAGCTGAGAACTTCTGATGCCCAGCCAGAGTCGGACGGTGTTAGCACACTCTGTTCGAGCTGTGGCTGCTGGATGCTGAAGCTGAACACGTCTGTATAATTCTGATGGGTTTCAGCTGAGGAGGGTACATCACTCACGCCGGACCCAAACCATTACTGGGCTTTTGGCTGAGAACATCTAAGTACTTACATCACTTGATAAGGGGAAAACAAACTGTTCCCACTGCTGGGCCTTTGAACTAACTGGGCCTTAACCTGCAATTGGGCACTGTCTAACCCAGCTTTCTCTGCCTTTCCTCTTAAAGGAGTGTAATATATAAATAAAGTCTAGATGTAGTCTAAACTATAGATAGGCTTTGAACCATGGTTGATCTACATACCAACACTGGGTTCCCCCTGACAGAAGTGCTTCCCGTCACTCAGCAATAAAATATCTGCCTCGGCAGTGGTGTGGAATTAGAAGCCCCAGGCTGGACCACGATTGGAATGGGCTTTGTTGACTCACATGGATGCCTACTGAGGGGGTAAGTGGACAAAAAGAGGAGCGAGGCGGTCTGGGTGGGTGCCAGCCTCACGCTCTCGGACGCTCTTGCACCACGCCGCTCCCCGTCGAGAGGAATGCTCGGCCGCAACCGGAGCTCACGTCCAAGCCCTGAAGGGCAGACAGTGGATGCCTGGCAAATTAACAACAAGGGCTGGGTGAGGAGCCGGGGGAGGCGGTGGTGTAAAACAGAGCAGATGAAACATAGCAAACAGGTGTTTAAATGCCAGCTCAAACGAACCTGTAACCGAAAGGTCGCAGACTCCAATAGCGCCAGTGGTATTATTATGCTTAAGCAAACCTGAACCGCATCAACAGACATCCAGCAGCCCAAGATAGATAACATCGTAAATGAATTAAGAGGTAGGCATCTGCAAACTAAATAAATAATCGCCATTTGTCAACCGGATTCCAGCCCTTAGCGACTTTGTACCATTTTCCACTAATGATTTTCCATGTGTTTGACTACATCAAACACGAGTTGTGCTTTTAAATATGCATAACACTGCTTCTCGGCAAAGCACCTAACAGGACACACAAACACACATGGCTGTATGTCAGCTGAAAAGCAAATTAAGGGATTCCCACCCCCCTTCTTTTCTGTCACGTGGGCTTAGCCCAGCACCAAATATCCGTACTGAGATCGGTATCAGCGATACCGACCTTCATTTCCTACACGACTTACCCCATACTAGGTCAGTGTCAGCCAGGGGGCATCCCGGATGGAATGCCAGTCCATAACAGGACAGACAATCACGTACTATGGACAATTCAGAACAGTCTTATTATACTTTGGAATTTTTAAGTTACTTTTCATATTATTGTCAATTTTCATGTGAAATCCAATTAAGTTTTAATTAGTTTCTGTTTTGAAGATATTCTGTTCAGTTTTTATATACTTTATTTTCAGTTTTAGTAATTTTATTTCTAGGGATAGACAAAGTTGTAGAGCCATGTTGCAGAGCTGTGTGTCTGATCTTTAGGGAAGTTTCAGCTTTCCATCCATCCATCCATTTTCCATCCCGCTTATCCTGTTCAGGGTCGCGGGGGGTCCGGAGCCTATCCCGGAAGCTACGG
>JAODKK010000093.1:8550434-8562629 GCA_026774405.1 Petrocephalus microphthalmus | reverse complement strand
CCCCGCCAGGTGTGTGTGTGCATAAGATTAGTGCAGGGGAGTTTGGCAAACAAGAGTAGCATTTCTGCTAGCTGTTTGCTTGGACATCGTAGATTGGGGGCTAGCGTTGCTAAAAACACGGATGTTGGTACAGCGTGCAGTCTGGCTGACTGGAGGACTTTGAGATCTGGTGCTTAATACACTGCCTGGCCAAAAGCATCACTATTTGAATTTTAAATCAGTAAGTACTTAAGAGCCAATGACTGGATCCTTATTAGCTCAGCGACATTATGCAGCAACATGGTGAAGCCAGCTGAGTACCTGAATCTACTGAATGGGATGGTTATCAATGGTTTTTTTTTTTCCTTCCTTAATTGCATGGGCATATTCCAGGATGGGAGTTCTAAACAGTTTGTGCTTCTGTCACATTCCTGTTAAGGAACGTGCTGTTGGATCCGTGAGATGGGTTTAGCTGTTGGAGTCTGGGCATTTGTGGTCCATTTGTGTTTCCATCGCTTGTGGAGAAACGGATCAGAGAAGGTGCTCTAAATCATGTGTGCCTCCTGCGTCTATCCGTAATGCATTTGAAGCTGGTGATCCTGTTTGTCTTTCTTTTTTTTTGGTTTTTATCCCTGCTTTTGCTCCTGAACTGTGTGACCCTGCCCGAGGTGGCTCCTGGTTAAGACGTCTTGGCACCTCGCACATCAGCAGTGTAGCCAGACCCTTGTGACATTCTCAGCTGAGGCCGCACACTCGCATGTTTGCACTGCTTTCCTTAACTTGCTGCAGAATCGCGATGCTATTCAATGGTTTGTGTCTGTGTGCGCGCGTGTGCACTTGTGAAAGTGAACGGGGTCCCGCCCCGCCCCGCCCCCCAAAAAAAAAACCATCCTGTTGGGTTACTCCAGGTGTCACACCTGGAAGAGCTCCCAGGGTCAGCAGTGGCGGAGTGCAGCTTACTTTCCACATGTGAGATTCGCAGACCGAGAGACAGGTTTTTACAGTATAAAACAATAAACAAAAACACAACCGGAATTTTTATACACATGGTTCACTTTCTCCCGTCATTTTGTGTGGATGAATCTTGCGTGTCCTTATCATTGAGGTATTTCAGCTGTTTTGAAACGCCGCATGAATAAGCACGTTAGTTAGCTGCTCTTGTCACACGGTGTCCCCGTGGCAGCAGTACTGCTCCTCCCTGCTTTCCCGTGTCTGTCTGCAGCGATCGGGCAGCTTCCCTCAGCCGGTTCTGCAGCTTACCACCTGTGTGTCTGTGTGTTTGCCTTGCAGGTTCCATGCTGGGCGAGCACTGTGTCCCTGTCTGAGAACCTCCTGTTTGTGTCTACGCTGGAAGGGAACCTGCACGCCGTCAGCAAGAGTTCAGGCTCCATCAAATGGACCCTAAAAGAAGGTAGAGGGGGCATCGCTGCTTGATCCTGGATGCTCGGGCTCCTTGGCCCACTCCTGGGGGTCCTAATGGAACATCTGTAGTTCCTCATTACCCTGCCTGCTCAATATTCATTACCTGGTTCACATTTAACCTATTTTATTTACATTTGCCTGTTATGCCTGTATTCATAGGCTGTTTCTGGGTGTTTATTCGATATATTTGCCTAAATTGCACTGTGTTCTAACACTCTGCTATAGTGCGGTCACTGTTGCGTCTCTGTTGGAAAATACTGATCCATCTACTTGTCACTGGGTGTTAATGACAGGCGGCTGATTCCAGGCCGTCTCCGCAGGAAAATACTGATCCATCTACTTGTCATTGGGTGTTAATGACAACCAGCTGATTCCAGGGTGCAGCGTAAGCCGTCATACTGATGGACTGGGACCAGCACTTGTGTGAAGCAGAATGGCAGTAGAGTGACATCTTAGTGCCGTCGATATTGGTTTCGTTTGTATGTCCGTGTGTGTTTTTTAAGGCAAACCGAGCATGTTTGTTATCCAGATAATTTGACCGCTCTTTAGCTTTTAAACTTTTAAGATTCATAATGGCCCAACAGAACGGTACGAAGACGGCAGCTGAATGTAGTAGGAGTGCAAATAAGTCTGTGTGATTACACTGGTCAGTATGGTTCTATATAAAGGCACAGTGATAACATTCACTTTCATTATGATATCCAGATAAGGCCAGTAGCGTTTGCTCACAGAATGACCTTGTGAAGGCGTCTTTAGCAGTAACTATTTTGTGTGTGGCTCTTTTGTGCTATTTTGCCATCCAGTTGTGAGATCCTGTTTTGAAATGCAGCTATAGTCTGGTTCTTCCTAGCCTCTCTTTTGAAGAGACGTTGGTGCCTCCAGGTATAGATAGACCTGGGACTGCTTGCAAATTGGACATGGCCGGGCTGTAGATGTGGGGAAGCTGACCTGAGCACTTCTAGTGTGCTCTCGGCTCAAAACCAGCAAGCTGACGCCCCCCCCCCCCCCCCCCGCTGTAGCTGAGCGCTCTGGGAAGCCACCGCGTCCCTCACGTTCACAAGCGGTTACTGCCTGTGTGATTGCCTCCTACCACAGTGCCTGAGTCAGGCAGCCAGATGCGTCCCCGCAGACTGCTTGGATGTGAGGCCTGTAACTGCAGGCTTCTTTATCATCGCTGTAGCCCCATGGCTGCTGTTTGGGGCTCTGGCATTAATGCTGTGAGGAAAGACGTGACCACGGTACCAGGCCCAGCCCTGAAGCGGACCCCGCTGTCTGCAGCCGCTTGTGCCAGAACCTACGGCATCACTGCTTTCTCGCACCATTATATGCACCAAACAAGATGCCGCTGGCGAGCTGAACCCGTCCCACCGGCTGGGCTCATTTTCTACACTCTGCACGTTCTCCTCATTTTCATTTTTCATCCTTCTCCCGTTGTACTGGCTCAGACAGGTTCTCCGTGCTAGCAGTACACATCGTCTGGTGCATCCAGCCCAGCTGTTACTCAGCCAAAAGTCTCCCAGATAATTGCCACGCGATCTGTTGCGAAACTTGTCGTTAGGGTGAGAGTTGCTATGTTGTGAAAAACTGCTGCGACCATTGTACTGTCCTAGGCGGGTTTTCATGCAAAGCCATAGATCAGGGGTGCTCAACTCCAGTCCCGGAGGGCCAGAATCCAACACAGTTTGCAGAAATTCCTGCTCAAACACACCTATTAAACCTGGTAATTAGCGGATTAAAGTGTTTGAGCAGGGAAATCTGCAAACTCTGTTGAATTCGGTCCCTCCAGGACTGGAGTTGGGCATTCCTACTCGAGATTACTAAAGTTAGATGGCAAGGGAAGTACAAATTTAATGTATTGTTACTAGAGGTGTCACAATTTCTCGATTTTAAACTTGATTACTCGATTTAAAAGCATCAATTAAATTTTTCTTGATCAATTACTTGGCAATATGGTGGAAGAGAATGAGGATTCGAATAAAGAGCGAAAGCATCAGTTGTGTGGAAGCACTTCGCATTAAAAGTGAGTGAAAAATGCAGTTGTCAGTCAGTCCTGTAAAGCAGAGCCTTAATATCAGCGCAGCGCCACTGCACTGAAAATGTATGTTTAAAGGAGACATTCAGGTCTGACAGACTCACCCAGTAATGCCAGCTTGGCTGTAAATATGTGCTATTTAACGTCTCAGAATAGCTTAGCCCGTCGCTCAGCACTTCTGCTTATTTTCCTGTCTACGATACCTGTTTGACAATCGCTGTTAAAGCAAAGGTTAGCTCAGTCGCTTTGCCACGTAATTTTTATACGGTACATATTCAATAGTCATCATTTTTGTGAACATATCGTGTGTTAGGGCTGAACAATAGTGGGGAAAAGCTCAGGTTGAGAGATTTGAAGCGATTATTCAGGAGTTGTAAATGACCCATATACTCGTAGAACTTATCTAACAATAGAGTCTGAAGTTAGTGCTGCCTTGCATTGTACTAGCAGGTACAAAGCGGAGCTGGTAAATCACCTCATGCAGAGCTCATGCAGACACAGCATCTTTTTATACTAGATCATGTAGAAAAGGAGCCATCGTTAAAATTGCAGAGTTTGCTAAGTTTGGTTTCCTGTGACTGGGGTAAAGTGTTTCCGTGCAACTTATTGATGGTTTGAAGACGACAGGCTTGCGATGCGTAATCCATAAGAACATCAGGTGTCCATGTTAACCTCGCACATCATGCAGGCCTGTCAAGGCCACGCAGTGGTTAGTGCTGTTGCTGCCCACTGCCGCTTTGCGTTTATCGCGTTCACCCAGTGTGGGCGTGGCTTTCTGGCCGGTCCTCCGCTTTCCTTTAACTGTCTAAAAACAGGCGACTTGAGAGTGAATTGGAGGACCTCAGTTGTCCGTATGTTACTGAGTGTAAACCAATTCAACTGCATAGTATATTGCATCATATTATATATGTTATATGTATTATATTAAATCATATTATATCATACTATAAATGATTATGCTATGAATTGTCAGATTTAGTAGGTAGATTACTCAATTATTGATTTAATTGTGACATGTTTGAGTAGGTTAATATTGAAGTCATCAAAAATCATAAACGGAAGCACCTCTAGTATCAATGGGACCATCTTCGGGGTCTTGGGAGACCCCTGTGAGGAGCCGACCTCTGATCTAGGTGGATCTTCTCCCTTCAGTAAGAGGGAAGTAAGCCCTGCCTGCCAGTCGGCCAGGGTTTGCTCCGGAGTGGCGGACATTGTTCTGACAGGTGGAGGGCTTGTGAAACTGTCTTGCTTGATTTCCATGGAATGTCATGTAATAAAGCCAAGCGATAGGAGTCCAGGGAATTATCCTAAAAAAAAAAAATGATGGGTCCAGCCATTGTTCTGTTTACCCCCAGGCTTTGGAAGAAGAGAAAGGAGATATGAGGTGATGGTCCTTTGTTCGGAAAAGGGTTTTTAAGCCAAGTTATACGTGACGGTATCAGACTGCAGGCAGACGCCCGGAGATGGCAGGGGATGATGGGAAAGTGGTGGACTGTTAGGGTAGTCAAGGGAAGTGGTAGATAAAGCATTGATTGCTGCGGTTGTTTGCATTGTGCCTTTCAGTCCCTGCCTCTGACGTCCGTTTCCCCCCTCCCCTTTCAGATCCAGTACTCCAGGTGCCCACACACCTCACAGAGTAAGTGGCCTCCCCTCCTATACTGGCTCCTCCTCGCATGGCTCATTTTTTGCTTTTTTTGCCGTTTCCCTTTTCACACAATCTCTGAGATCTGTCAGTATCCCGTGCAAAAAGGCTCTGTGTCAAATGCTTGCTATATGCTGTGTGTAAACATTGACACCGAGCGTTGTGCTGAAGTGTAAAGTAAAAGGCGCGTGGTTGACGAACGGCGTATCGCCTCGCTTCCGGTACAGGCCTGCGTTTCTGCCCGACCCAAATGATGGCAGCCTGTACTCCCTGGGGGGGAAAAACAGCGAGGGACTGACGGTGAGTGGAAGCCGGCTGGCCTGTCCTGTCATCAGGCGCCCTGGTTGTTATGGATACCAGCTGCCTGTCGAGTGCCAAACCCCTTCTCGTCTTGCGTAGCTTATAGTAAAGGACATTAATCGGTTTCGCATAAGTGGTTCAAATGCTGCTGTATGGTTACAAAATAGATTTCAACAGCTGGATGGGTTATTGACGTCTGCACAGTGCAGATGATTACCCAGAATTCCCTGTAACTAATGGGTCACCCTTCCTCTTTACAGAAACTGCCCTTCACCATCCCCGAGCTTGTCCAGGCGTCCCCCTGTCGCAGCTCTGACGGGATCCTCTACATGGGTAAGGCCAAGTACAGACACAGGTGCTGCCCCAGTGCATGATGGTCATGATGACATGAGCGCAGGAGGACCGAGCAGAGGTGAAGCTGCTGGTGGCTCTGTGGCAGCGGCTTATGTGCGTTTTCTCGCTCTAGTCCTCTGAGCTTCAGAGATCTGATGGACAGAGACCCTCACATTGGTCTGATGATGAGGAAGAACGCAAGTATTAGTCTCTGAAAGGGTCTGTCCATGACATTTGCTGCTTATAGGCACTTTTAAGATTAGCGACGGTAATCCACCTTGGTCTATGGGTCATTTTCTAATGATCCATCCATCCATTCTCTGAAACCACTTATCCTTCCGTATCGCGGGGGGTCCGGAGCCTATCCTGGAAGCTATGGGCACAAGGCGGGGAACAACCCAGGATATGGGGGGCCAGCCCATCGCAGGGCACAGTCACACACCTATGGACACGAGGCGGGGAACAACCCAGGATATGGGGGGGCCAGCCCATCGCAGGGCACAGTCACACACCTATGGACACGAGGCGGGGAACAACCCGGGATGGGGGTCAGCCCATCGCAGGGCACACTCACACCTACGGGCAATTTGGTCGCTCCGATAAGCCTCAGCATGTTTTTAGACTGTGGGGGGGAAACCGGAGTACCCAGAGGAAACTTCACGATGACATGGGGAGAACATGCAAACTCCACACACATGGAACCTGGGGGGAGACTGGAACCCCAGTCCCAGAACTGTGAGGCAGCAGTGCTAACCACTGCACCACCACGCCGTGCCATTTTCTAAAAATATTTATTTTATTTATTCTCCAAGTACTGGCCTGCTTTCATGCCTGGTTGACAGGTTTTCAATGAGGCATGGCTGAGTTTGTGTACTTAATGGTTTTCTTTTCTTGCATATGTAATGTAAGTGATTTGTGAGTGTAGCATTGCTTAACTGGTTTTATTGTTGTCATGACTACACAAACATGCCGTCATAAGACCATCAGTCCTAATCGGGGTCACACGACCCCACGGTTTCTTTTGCACCCTTCTGTGACTTGCCATCATCAATATGCATACTTGCCCGCTCTGGTGTTCCCACATACCCATTTGACATTATCTGTCATTGTAGTTCCAGTACTGAGGAACAGAAGGAGACGGTAAATATCTCCTGATGCCGTTCTTCCCCTGCCCCAGATATCAAGGACGCCTCAGCTGCATCCTCGCTCGCGAGAACGATCCGATGATAAATCGCGTCTCTCGTTCGTTCTTGGGAGGCAAGTTGGCAAGATTGCTCTTGCCAAGAAACAAAGTACGACCTTTGCGTTCTTGATATTGAGAAACGGCCTTGGTGGATGGCCACACGCTTGGCGGCACTGTATCAGTGCGTCCCAGCATGCACCAGGGCCTGATGTGAGCGAGCGGCAACACGCCACGGAGCCTGTGGTTAGCGCTCCGGATGTTCATCCCTGGGCCGTGCCGGTTGCAGCCTATCTGAAGTACAGCTGTTGAGCAGAATGTTTTGGTCTCCTTACTGGAACAGTGTTGATGCCCTGCCTCGCCCTGGCTCTTTGTGTAGGATTAGAAGATTCCACCCTCGGCTTTGCCTGGCTTCTCTCCCCATAATTCCATGCAGATGGCCTCTCGTTGGTGTACCTTGTACAATACTTAGGTGTAACCTCTGATCCACATTGGTTAGAGCATAATGTTTTTGGCTGAACTGTTGTACTTTTTTTTTGCATGCGTGTTGAATTTAGCCAAATTGCCCGAGTTAACTCCAAGGGGGTATGTAATGCCCTCAGCATCTAAAGCTCATAGTTAGGGTGTGCGATGGATCAGAATTATTTCAGATATGTGATTATTTAGGATGTACCTAAATAAACTTCATCCAAACAGAACTTCTCCTCCAGCAGCTTGTAATGTGGGTTGGTGGTGTTGCCATGAGATGTGCTGCCAATCACTTTCTTTTGCTCAGCTTCTCTATGGAATCCAGAATGTTTCCATACAGCCAAAAGCTAGTCTTTTAGCCGCCTTTTTTGTTCACTTTTCTTCTCCTAAATTTGCCACAAACAGACCTGGAATATCAACAAAAACGATCGATTGGCTCAAAGAGGCCCCACAGAGCGTGTGCAATAGGTGCACTTTCCCCCCCTTTTTAATTAGATAATCCAGGAATGGAACACAGTTTTGTTTCCGTGTGACAGTGAAAACGTTTCAGCCAAAGGTACTGATACTGGTGCGTCTCTGCAGGTAAGAAGCAGGACCTGTGGTACGTGGTGGACCCGCTGACTGGAGAGAAGCAGCAGACGCTGACCTCCTCCTTTGCTGAGATGCTCTGCCCCTCTTCCTCGCTGCTCTACCTGGGCCGTACAGGTAAGCGCCCTCCTCGGGACGGTCCCCCGTCCCTCCGCGCGACGCGCATTCCGCGTTCGGCTTCCCGACCCCCTACCTTCTCAGTCCCCGTGCGTCCGTGCTTTCATTAAAATGCAGATGCCGGTCAGGCTTACACTGAGCAGGGCTGCCCATTCACCGCGCCGTATTGTGTAAACGCCAGTGAGAATTAACGTGGACTAGGAGAGTTCTGCGATTGGGGACAGACGCAGCAGAGGGATTGTGACGCTACACCTGTTCAGATGTTCATTGGCTGATTCCATGGCTGATTTCCCCCCCCCCCCCCCCAGAGTACACCATCACAATGTATGACACCAAGAGCCGAGAGCTGCGGTGGAACGCCACCTACTGCGACTACGCCTCCACTCTGCCCGACGACGACAGCGCATACAGTAAGGGCCCGGCATAAGACTGGCTCCGCCCACGGGAGGCGGGGGGGCCGGGGCACTCGGCTGGCTCTGGGTAACATGGCCCCGCGCTCTCCCACCTGCCCCACAGAGCTGGCCCACTTTGCGTCAAACGGCGACGGCCTGGTGGTGACGGTGGACAGCGAGTCGGGCGACGTGCGCTGGGTGCAGAACTACAACTCGCCCGTGGTGGCCATGTACATCTGGCAGCGGGAGGGTCTGCACAAGGTGCCGCACACCAACGTCGCCGTGGAGACGCTGCGGTACCTCACCTTCACGTCCGGGGGCGTGGGCCGCATCACCCAGTGGAAGTACCCTTTCCCCGCGGAGAAGAAACCGGAAAACAAGCTGATGTAGGTGCCCCTGGCTCCGTCACCGTCGGCCCTGTGCCTCGATTGGACCCCGTTGCCATTAGCTTAAGCATGTGGCATAAAGTGAAGCTTGTTTATAATAAGGGATAAAGATGGCACGATATATTTCTCTACTCTCTAGGCGAGATGAGAGGAGCTGCTGCAGTATCAGTGCTAGGCAGCCTCGTGTTTTGGTGGGAACACACAGTAGAGTGACTTTATTTCTATCATGTCGTTTTTCTTGTTTTTCTGAGTCGCTGCTGTTCTTGCATTGTTACTCTCCGGGGTCTCTGGAGATTGAATTTTGTTTTTAAAGGAAAACTATCGCTAATTTTTTTTAATTTTTTTTTTGCCTCCCGCAGGTCGACGCTTTACGTGGGAAAGTACTCCACCAGCTTATACGCATCCCCATCCCTGGTGCACGATGGCGTCACTGTTGTGGTATGTGACGCACTAATGGCGAGCCCACGCCACCCGGGCCATGCAGGGCGCAGCCAGTGACATCACATCTAATCCAAAGCATTAAAAAATACGTGCCCTTTTAATCTGATGCCTGCTGTCACATGTCACATCGCAGATTCTTTTTCCTTTCTCCAAATTAAATACCCTAACACTTGAAAATGGCCTACTGTAGGCTAAACATTTGTCTGGCCTTATGTAGAGTAACCATTAGGCAAGCCATGCAACTTTTTGAAGTTGTTCAGCAAGCGATGGAGTGATATTTCGCTAGCCGGTGTTGCACTTACGCCGCTTTCCGTTACCATTAGTGAGAGCTTATGGACCATGAGGACATGGTGATGGGTCTGTAGTCATCTCAAACAGAAGCAGACTAGCTCTGGAACTTTTGTTGATGCAGCAGCCAAAGCATGGGGGTGGCTGGGGGTTGATTTGTTTAGCGCAGGATTTGTTCTATTGCATGTCTGTTTTAAGCGGAAGTCAAGAGGGGGAGGGGTTGTCCTCTAAGCCTAAAAACTTTTTTTTTTTTTTTTTTTTTTTTAAAGCCTCGTGGTAGCACCTTCCCTCTGCTGGAGGGCCCCAGCCAGTCGGAATTCACCATCCAGGATGACAAAGAGTGTGTCATCACCCCCAGCACCGACGTCAAGCTCAGCGACAGCCTGAGGCAGCACAGTCGCCTCAGTTTTATGAGTAACTACCTGCTTCTTATCGGTGAGTGTGCTCTTCCTCCTTCCGCTGCTGGTAGAGCAAAGATCATTCATTTGTAGACGTTTGTAGACACTATGGCGGGGTGTGTTTTTTAGGTCACCACGAGACCCCCCCGAATGCTCACAAGAAGATTCTGGAGAGATTCCCTAGGAGCTTCCCACGGCAGCCGGCCAACGTCATCCCTCCGAGCACAGAGGAGCCCATCGAGGAGGTGATGAGTGTGCCTGCACTTTTTGTTTTGTAGTGACTTTTTGTAGTCTGGTCCTATTAAATGGAGGTGTAGTATTTGTCAGGGAACACTGTGGCTGATAGGTGACGTGGTACAGGCCACTCGTAGATGGGTAAGGCCATGCGATTCATATTCATATTGTGCTATACAGCGAAGTCCAGCATGTTTGGTGAGGTGTCCGGAGCAGGCTTGGAGATTGGGGGAGGGTCTCCCACGGGTCTCAAAGATGCTGTCATAGACCAGTGGGGGCTCAGGTGTCCTGGGAGTTGTGTGGGAGAGTCGGAAGATTCTGAGCCTCACCCTCGGACACGGCGAGGGTGGCTGTGATGTAGCTGCAGGGCACTGACGTCGTTACCAGTGTCGGCCATCAATGGGCCTCTTGAATATTCAAGGGCAGGATTTCTGTGGCCTTGTGACTCTGGTTAAGTGGCAGAGAGCACCTGGAGGCCTGCAGGGCTTCGTGCGTCACTCGGCTTCTTGTGAGGTGGGCGTACTAACGGGAGGCACGCCTGGCTGTGGCGCCGTGGAGAGTGGGCGTACTAATGGGAGGCAGGCCTGGCTGTGGCGCCGTGGAGAGTGGGCGTACTAACGGGAGGCAGGCCTGGCTATCTCACTGTCTGTGAGAAGAGATACTTGACAGGTCTAAGCCTCTAACACATCTTCATGGCCCTTCTTGCCAGAAGGTGAATGAAAGCGACATGGGAGACAGTACCGCTCAATCGCCGGCCACCTCCATCCAGGAGAAACCCTCCAGGCCGGTGCGGGTGGAGGCCCCTGTGGACAGCATGCTCAAGGACATGGCCACCATCATCTTCAGCACCTTCCTCTTGGCTGGCTGGCTGGCCTTTGTTATCACGTACCCAAAGGTAACCATAACTCGGAACCAAGCAGTCTTTGCTGCTGTTATGAGACCACCAGGTGGCAGTGCATCACTCCAGTTTCTCTCTAGGTTAAAGTATAATATTAACAGGGGAAAAAATGTATAAAACTGCGGTCTGGCTCCTTTGCACCCTTCCTCCCCTCTCCCCGCAGACCGTGCACAAGCAGCAGCAGCTTCAACACCAGCAATTCCAGAAGCAGATGGAAAAGTTGGAACTCCTCCAGAAGCAGCAGCTGGTTTTCCAGCCGCCATCTGACATGCCCCTGGACGGGGACTTCCTGGACGTGGTGCGGACACGGGCCGAGGGCTCCAACCACAGCAGTCCGAGCCTCACCCCTAGGGCCTCCAACCATTCCAACCTGTCCATGTCGGAGGTCGGCGGCTCGGCCACCGAGCATGAAGAAGGAGGTACCGCCATCATCCATTTTCCTTTCATCTTCCAAAGCTAGGGCGGCCCCAGCTTTACCGGGATGGTGTGTGCCTTAGCGGGTTAGGGGCCTGTGTCTGCATCCAGAAGGTCATGGGTTTGAATCCCGCATGGCTATACCAGGGATGCTGACAGAGACCCTGTTTTCTAACACCCAAGCTTTTCTCAGTTATAAATCTCTTTGAACAAAAATGTCTTTAAGCTTTTTTTCATTTTCGTTTTATCTTTTCAGATGAAGATTCGAACTCCATCCAGGTTGGAAACATTACCTTCAACCCTAAAAATGTGCTGGGACATGGAGCTGAGGGAACTATTGTGTACAAGTAAGTCAGAGCAAAGGAGAAACTAATTCTGCAGGTTGTATGAGGCTCAGATGAACACCGAAGGATCTGTCTGGAGATCATCACCAGTTTTGTTGGTGGAAGCTAACTGGTACTGTTCTGCTAGCATGGTTGTTTATCTGGGTTAGCCAGGGCCGGAATCTTGTGCCAAATTTGGGTGGAGAATCGTGGCTGAGTGTTTATCGCGTACCCGCGGCACAGGGGGAAGTTTGGGTGGAGAATCGCGGCTGAGTGTTTATCGCGTACCCGCGGCACAGGGGGAAGTTTGGGTGGAGAATCGCGGCTGAGTGTTTATCCCGTACCCGCGGCACAGGGGGA
>JAODKK010000093.1:8510395-8526116 GCA_026774405.1 Petrocephalus microphthalmus | reverse complement strand
CAGCTCAGCACAGAGGGAGGACACTGACAGCTCAGCACAGAGGGAGGACACTGACAGCTCAGCACAGAGGGAGGACACTGACAGCTCAGCACAGAGGGAGGACACTGACAGCTCAGCACAGAGGGAGGACATTGAGAGCTGAGCACAGAGGGAGGACATTGAGAGCTCAGCACAGAGGAGGACACCGAGATTTAACAGCATCCTCCTCCGGGCCATTTGGGCTACATTAACACTGGGCTATTCATGATGCCTTCACATACTTATCAGCTTCACCTCTGAGAACATGCGCCAAATGAGTGTGAGAGTGAGAGTAGTGACGACTGCTAGAGTTTCAGGCAGACAGCACGCCCAGAGGGCCGCTGCCCCGACGTCACGCTGACAGCTCGCACAGCGGCTTGGGGTGCCCAGCCTGTCATAGCTTTTATATCTGCTAGTCAGGGCGATCCCGTTACAGTCCTCAAGGGCTGAGTCCACGAGTTTTTGTTCTAGCAAGGCAATGATCCACCTGATTGAACCAAATCTATTCATCCACCATTCCGAGCTCTTAAGGCTGTAATGGGAGTCGTGAATCGTTCCGGATTCAGCCCTTCAGGAGCATAACCGAATATCCCTGGTGAAGATGTAGCCACAGCTTAAACTTGCTGTGTTGGTTTCAGGCAGCAGGTCATGTTGTGGGAGAAGAAGATACAGCTGGCCAAGGAGACCCGGTCGGCCGTGGACTCCGAGGTCGGCCAGGGAGAGATCCGCCAGATGATGGCCGAGATTCACCGCATGGAGGTAAACCTTTGGGATGTCCCGGTGATCTCTCATGCATCCTGTTCACCACAAACCTGTAGGCCCTCGTCAGCCAACACGAAATAAATTGCCCATAGTGCGTGATAGTGTGAGATGGCGAGTTTTATTGTTTGATCATTTGTATGTTCTGTGATAGACTGGCATCCCATCCAGGGTTCCCCCTGCCTTCAGCCGTCTGCTGCCTAAGATAAGCTCCAACCCCACAGTGGATGAGAGGTTGGAGGAGAGATGGTTGAAGTACATCAGAGTCCATTACATTCAGTTATATAGCTTACATGGCGTTAAAAAAATGCCTTTGCGAATGTGTGCGTGTGCGTGTTTGTGCGCATTTAATAAAGTAGCTCTTGGAAACGCAAATTGAAGTTCTGACAGCGATTTTGCTTAATCGTCCAATTTAATTTACGAACAGTGGGAGCTCAGAGCAGTACAACATGGTAGCCGACGTGAATTCCGGGTCTCACCATGCGTGCGATACGGTGAATGTGTGTGCGTGGGAGGCTCTTAGTGTGAGCTTTGTTAACTGTGCATTTCACTCTCATATCGTGTCTATAGGCATGAGCACAGGTCGAATGACCTACGGCAGGGCCTGCTATCTTTGTAAAGCCTTCATTGCGTTCTTACCAGGTCGCCGTTCACAGAGTGTGTGTGTGTGCGTGTGTGTGCGTGCGTGTGTGTGTGCGCATGTCCACAAGGAGAAACTGAATTTTATAAAAGTACATGACCGCAATCAAAAACTAAAAATGTCCAAAGTCTTTTGTTTGGTTAGTTGTGGTTAAGGTTAGGGCTGGGTAGGGGTTAAGGTTGTTAGTGTTGGCATCTGGGTTTTTCCCATAGAAATGAATGGACGGTCCCCACAAAGATATGAATACAAATGTGTGTGTGTGTGTGCAGGTGCGCTACGCCCATCTGATGAAGCAGCAGGATCGGCTCCTGCGCGACATGGAGGCGGCGGTAGCACGGCGGGAGGCCGTAGCGGTGCGAGCCGCAGTGCAGGCCAAGGCGGGCGGCAGGCAGCCCACCCAGACGGACTTCCAGGGTCTCCTGCAGGGCCTGCGCAGGAAGATCCAGGAGACGCAGAAGGTTAGGAGACGCAGACCAGGGCTGGACTGGCCATCTGGCATGTTCCCGGCGGGCCGATGGGGTTGTGGGCCAGTAAGATTTGTCATTGAGGGCCACCACCCACCCAGGAAAAATTTATGGTGGGGGACCCCCATCAGCAGATTTTATTGTAGGTATTCATGTGTGGTGGACGCTAATGGGCAAAAGTCAATCCAGGCCTAGTCTAGACTGACCGACTCATAGATATTACTGGACGGGCAGGCAGGAGGGAAGATAAATAGACAGACAGGCAGACAGACAGACAGACAGACAGACAGGCAGGCAGGCAGGCAGGCAGACTGACAGGCAGACAGACAGAAAGACTGACAGACAGACTGACAGGCAGACAGACAGGCAGACAGACTGACAGGCAGACAGACTAACAGGCAGACAAACTGGCAGACAGACAGACAGACAGACACACAGACAGGCAGGCAGACAGACAGACAGACTTCATTGACACACAAAGGAAAGTTAAATATTACTGTACGTGTTTTTATAGCTATACATTAGTACATCTTACACAGAGACATACAGAGACCCACCAGAGGATATCTGATATAGGTAAGTGAGGGTGTCTGCATGTGTGTGTCCCAGCAAGCGGCGGAGTGCCACGACGTCATCAAGGGTCTGCAGGAAGCCCAGGAGGACCTGCAGGCCAGCCTCAGGGAGAAGCAGCAGCAGCTGAGCCAACTGCAGGGCACCGGCGCCGCCCTGGCTGCAGACCTGCGCAGGCGGCAGGACACCAAGGAGCAGGTGGGCAGGCGTCTCTGCTGGGCAGTGTGCTCCCTGATGCGTGTCCCGCGACAGAGGTCCACTCGGTACTCAGAACAAATGGTGTGCTGCAGAACCTGGCGAGGCTGGTGGCGCTGCAGGGCCGCGCCCGGCAGCTGCGGGCGGTGCAGGAGGGTCGCTACGCCCGCGCGTGTGCCAGCGAGGAGGCGCTGGAGCCCGCCATACAGCGGCAGGAGGAGCGTCTCCACACCATCGGCGCCATCCTGCACCGCGTCTGCCAGGAACTGCCCCGGCACCAGGAGACACTGCAGCGCCTCTGCCTGGCCCTAAGCGCCCAGCTTCCGGGGCCCCAGGAGTCTGCCTGAGGACCCCGCCAAGGGTGCCTTCCCACCGCCAGTGTGATTATAAGACTTTAAGAACATCCTCGGGACGACTGACAAAGTCATCAGACTCATGGAGCTGTTCATCCAATCAGCAGGATGCTTTAACATCGCTCCATCTTGTTTGATGTGTCCTTTGCATCCTGGTTATTTTATTCAATGAATAGATTTTCATTTTTGGACTGTGTTGTCATCTGCAGCTCTGACAGTAATCAGATGCTTGTTTGTATACTTTCACCTGATACACTGACAGCTGACACACAAACACATTTCTCTTGCACAAACTACTCAAACTAATTTGATGGAAAAACTCTGAACACCAACAAAATCAATTTAAAACTCATATTTTGCCTTAATTTGGTTTTTTGACATTTTTTAATTTAGTTTATTGTGCAGCTTAGCGCTTGTTTTATTAAGATACTTGTACATGTAAATGGTTTACTATCATACTTGAGGACTGTTTAAATTAAATAAAGTGGATTTTAAAGAATCCCATTCAGTCATTCCAGAGCAAATGAGGATTAATGGCTTTTAGAAGTAATACTAATAATAATTAGAAGTGACCTTAGCAGTGCTGAATAATTTTATTACTAGAGAAACAGTAGCATTGAACACAGCAGGACAAAACAATTCAGTAAGTATTACCAACAGTCTAAGCCGCAAGTACTCTTAAGCTGTAGGTATCCTGGACTTATTTTGCCGATGACCTTTGCTGTTACAGTGACTATTTTAAGCACAGGAATCCTTGATTTCTGCTATTGCTTATCTGATACATGGCCATGCGATTATAGGAAATCGGGAAGGTTCCAGCTGCCCCCGGATCTCGGCTGGCTGTAGGGCAGACTGTGGGAGATCCTAGAATGGTGTTCCCGATTCGGTTACATATCTCTCAAAGCTGCCACATTCTGACCATGCATCGTACCTCTGCACTGCAGTACACTCACACATACCGTATGCTTTGTGCAAGGATGACATACCGAGATATTTCCTGGGAGTGACCTTCAAGAATTTACCTACAGTAACATACCTTTGACATAAACAAACATGAGCTACTGAAATACATGTCATGGCGTGATGTTCAAACTATAACAAAAAAAGCAAATAGTTGGAATAATTTTATTACGTGCTATATTTGCCCTGAAGTGATGGCACACAACAGTGGGTATTATTCAGACAAATTCTCCACAGAGTATAGATGACATATAGTATAGAATTTCGGCAGATCAGTCACTATTTACGCGCCAACATCCAAACTCATGACATTATTTGGGCTGGCCAGATTTACCTCTTCATTTCCTGGAGTAATCTTTATCTCTGCTTATTTTACGACTCGAAACACAACGAAAATCTGTGGATGGATACGCTCCGGTGAATTCTTCAGTTTCCCATGTCTGTGGTTAGAGAGCTGACTGTGTAGTAACACCGGCAGACACGCCGATAATTAATCATTTAAGAAATATCCATTCATCATAAATAACTCTGCGGCGAACTTGGGGCGTGTGGCAGCCAACAGCCTAGATGGGATTCCTGGACACTGCAGAACACACTCTCAAACCCTAACCGCGTGATTTAGGTCTGCAGTAACATGGGAAAGAGTATATACACCTCACATGCAGGACTGGGGGCATGGAATGAACAACGATTATGGAGGTGTGACACTACAGGCTTTTCCACTGATCTTAGTCACGTGCTTGGCTTGGCTACTAGGTTGAGTACACTGCCTCCTACTGGGCGAAGATGACGAAGAACGTCAGTTGGTAGGAATACTTTACAGGAAGCGCTGGGCCCAGTAAAACCATCCGGCCACTGATCCATGCCACATGTGGGTCTTCAACCCACTTTGGTACCAGCGCGCCGTTTTGGCCAGAGGGCGGCTCCTGGCGAAGCGCAAACCCTCTTTTGATATCAGTATATTTCAGGGTAGGCCTGTTTACTTTTTTGCGCACTTCTGGCATTTATATTAAAAATAACATAACTCCAATAATAATGACACTAATGTTAATACTTTTCTTCCCGTTTTTAAGACAAGCAGCACCCCTGGCACATTCCGTGCATGCTACGCCACTTGCGCAACGGCCTGGAAACTCCGAAGACACGACAGCTCCTTCTTGCTCGTGCCTTTAACACACTGCGAGGAATCTGTGAAGTGATGAGGGGTGGCACAAGCTGTGAGAAATTAAGTGTTAAGAAATTACATTAAGCTCTCAGTGTAAAAAGGAGAATTCTTCCATTTCTGTAGTCAAAAAAAGACAACTGGCAAAATGTAAAGGACTCTTTACATCCGTGTTTTTGTACTGAAAAACATGCTTTCATATCGATATCAGAATCAGGTTTATTTGCCAAGTGTGTGTGTGTGTGTGTGTGTATGTGTGTTAGTGTGTGTGTGTGTGTGTGTGTGTGTGAGTGTGTGTGTGCGTGTGTGTGTGCGTGTGTGTGTGTGTGTGTGAGTGTGTGTGTGTGTGTGAGTGTGTGTGTGTGTTAGTGTGTGTGTGTGTGTGTGTGTGTATGTGTGTTAGTGTGTGTGTGGCACACACAGTGAGTTAGTTTCCGGCAGTGTCTCTCCAGTACATTGCAGTGCACAGAACAGAACAGTACAGGTCAAATACAATATAAGACATATTTACAGACCGTGTAGATAAAGTGCAAACAGCATACAATGTGCAAGCTTATATACAGTTCAATGGTGATGTGAGTGGAACAGGGTGTCAGGGAAGCAGGTTGGAAAAGACAGTGGCCAGGGTGTGATGGGTCAGGGATGATTTTAGTCTAATCCTGTCTCGTTTGGCGGCTCCTCCAAACCAGACTGTGATGGAGGAGCACAGGGCGGATCAACCTACATATCGTTTCACGTAAGAGTTATTCAATTTTGAATGTATTAAAGTAAAAATTTTAATATATTAAGTAGTGTAATCTAAGTGAATGCAAACTAGCCAACACTACAGTCCAACCCCCCCCCCCCAAAAAAAAAAATGAAAATAAAAATAAAGCTGGCGCGCCCGGTCTATGCGGTTCATGCTAAACCACTCCTCCTCTCCTAACATCCGCCGAGGCGGCAGCGGGGTTAATCAGGGCAGGCTGAGGACCGTGTGTCACTGCCGGAGAGAGGCCGCCGCTCGGGGTTTGCAGCGAGTGGCGGGGTCGCGTCTCTCTGACAGGTGGCAGATCTGCGCCGCTCCTGCGCCCCTTCGCCCTATTTCATCAAAAGAGGTAAGACGGTCTCTGCCGCGGTACTGATGCGGACCGCGTTACTGCTCATCTCGTAAGAAAGTAACGCGGTTGAAACATAATTTTAATGTTTAATGTGTGGAAGTTTTCTTTTCGTTTTTTTTTTTTACCTATGGACAGTATTAGTATAGTATAGTATAAATTCTGCGTTGCTTCAAGATCCGATAGAAACTGTCTTGTGATTTGTGTTAATAAAGCAGGTGGGAAACTTGGTTCGAGCTGAGAAAACTTTGAAGATTGTACTTGAACCGGGCGTCTTCACTGATTTCTGGCCAGCCCTGGCCGTCAGCTGTCAGTGTCATGCGTATTTATCGTTTTTGCGTCAGTGTTTATGAGTAACAGCTGTTTTTTGCCAAGAAAAAAAAATGGAAGTTCTTGTGTTGTCCCACACGAATGCGCCTTCGGTTGCTGTTTGGTTATACTTTAACCTTAGCGTGTGGAGTGAGGTCGGTTACCCAGTAACCCATTACTTTTTCATCATGATTTTTTGCTTTATGAGCTTGCGGAAATGTCTTAGTCAACCTATAGTGTTTAATTTAGCAATCAGAAAATTAACTCACGGAAGGAAGTTTTTAATTTAACTTAATGCCTGCAGGAGAAAAAAAGGCAAGTGTGTTTTTTTGTTTTTAGTGCGTCATACCCTCTTGTATATGACCATGCAGTGTCGGATTTCACTCCATAAACCTGTTCTGCGCATTAGGGACCAATAAGAGAGATTATCACTACCTGTGGACAGCTGTCCTGCTGTGAAATTGTAAATATAATGGTACGTATTAAATAATTTGCTATCTGCGCCCTTAAACGGACTGGTACGTCTTTAAGGGTGCTGTGAAATCAGTGATTTTTTTATTTTTTTTTCTGTGAAATCAGTGATCTGCAGAGTGATGTTTCTCAAACGACATAATCATTTGGAGACATAACATTGCTGCAGCCCTGGCTTTGATGACTGATATCAATGCGAATGCTGCATGAATCAGGCTCCGGTCCAGCTCTCAGCAACAGGGTGGGCCAGGAAGATTTTTGGTGGGGGGGGGCAATTACATGTAAAAAATTACACTTCCCCCTCTTGGCTGGGTGGGCCAGGCATGAATTAACCTTATGTAGGTTTCAAAATATTTGTGAAAGCATTACACAATGCTTCATTACTCAGCAAAGGGCCTGATTTAATCATGTCGGCTTGTTTGCGAGCTGGGATACCGGTCGTATTCTGTTTTTGGCATTCTTTACGATACTTTTCATGTTTTTCCTTTTTCTTTAAGCTGGACACCTTAATCAACCAAGAGCCTTTGCCCAAGATGCAGTAGGTGCTTGTTCTTGGATTTATCAGGGGCAGGAAGTGTACAGTGTACATCCCATAAGCCCTGCTCTTACTTCCCTGCACTGGCTTCCTGTCTGGCTCAGGGCTGACTTTGTTCCACATATCAATAAAGTGACATTTGGCGCTAACGCATTCTGCTATAGAGCCCCAATATTGTCCAATACTTTTCCAGCCTTTGTTCTGGATGCCAAATGTGTCTCAGTCTTTAAATCTTGGGTAAAGACTAAATACTTCAGTTCAGCTTACACCCAACCTAACACCTAACACGCCGTAACTATGGCTGCTGGTGCCCCTGTACATGCCATATTTATGTACCACGCTTGTTCATTAATGTGTCAGTGCATGTCCTGACCATCCATACTCTCATACGCTCTGCCTTCCCACATGTCCGGATGGTGCCTGGGGTTAGCACCATCTGAGCTGGAGCCATGGCTCAATCCCATGGGGGGGGGGGTGACATCATGGATGTGACTTACGAACTGGACCATTGTGGGTGCAGCCTTCGATCTGCCACCCTACACTGGCCGGGGTGGAGCACTGGCTCATTGCGGACCATTGTGGGTGCAGCTTTCACTCTGCCACCCTACACTGGCCGGGGTGGAGCACTGGCTCAGTGACGGACCATTGTGGGTGCAGCCTTCACTCTGCCACCCTACGCTGGCCGGGGTGGAGCACTGGCTCATTGCGGACCATCGTGGGTGCAGCCTTCACTCTGCCACCCTACACTGGCCGGGGTGGAGCACTGGCTCATTGCGGACCATCGTGGGTGCAGCCTTTACTCTGCCACCCTACACTGGCCGGGGTGGAGCACTGGCTCATTGACGGACCTTTACCTTGACAACATTTTACACCTTGCTTTTGGCGAGCAAGCCCCCTTTTTTCTGTTTTCAATAATGTTAGCATGTCCAGGGGGGGCTGGGCAGCCAGGTGACCTTTGACCCCCAGAGGTTTTTTTCTCCCTACTTGGGAGTCTTTGGTTCCTCTCCTCCGTTGTCATCAGGCTTTCTTTCTTTCATTCCTTTGTCTTTCCTTTCCCCTGATTTCTATTACTCCCCCTTAATGTTAGAGGGTATCACAACACAGCCACGCAAAGTCCCTTGGGGCAACTCTGCTATGTGTATAAAAATAAATTGAATTGAATGGAATATAGTCAGCGCTATCGAATCAGAATCACAAAAAAACTTTATTGATCCCAGAGGGAAATTGCTTCACACAAACGTGGCTACACTGCTCCTATAAATGAGAGGGCATGAGAGGTATGGCCTCACCATAAGTTGCTCCATGGTTAGCGCAAAAAAACAAAGTAGGGCACAGGTGGGCTGAGAAACGAGGCCGCACACAGCGGGGAGAGAGGATACTTGCCACTGATGTAAAGTTAGTTTAATATTCGACACCCATTTGACAATCAAATTACAAACCTATTACGTGCTTCAAACTGTTACATTTTCTTATGAAAAATGATACATGTATAGATGTATATAGGGCTATTAGCCCCTAATCGTGTGACCTCATGACATCATGCGTAACAAAAACATTTCCAAGGGGAATATTAGAAAAACAAACCTTGTGGCACATGAAGGACATTAGTCTCTGTCCTGCACAGCTGGTTTGGTGTCACGAGGTCACACAATTAGGGAGTAGCGTTTTGGAATATGTCATTTTTAATTATAAAAACATTTTCAAAAACAAGCCTAGTGGCACATAAAGAGTCTCTATGGTGCACAGTTGGACTGTCATGATCCACTGAAATAGAGGTTTATATTTTGAATATCAAATGAATGATGAATATGAAATTAACTTTACCTCCGTGTGTTTGCCCTCAATAGCAGCTGTGCTGCAGAGAAACACACACGCTGAGAGACGCACTGATCATGGACCGTTGATATGGGGACAGCCCCGGCTTTGATGCCGGGGGAGGAAAGAGGAAGCTTCGCTTTACAGTTTTGGCTAATGCTGCCCATGACGTGACGTTATATGTACGGGCTAAAAATACGGTTAATTGGTGGATTTAAAGCCGCAACACTCGGGGGGAGGGAAAAGGTGAAGTGGCGTGCTAACGTCACATATGGTCTGTGTTCAGATCCCTGGGAGCACACATGAGTTTGAGCCCTTTATTGCATGTTGCTTTGGATAAAAGCTTTAGACTGCTTACATGCAAATGTAGCGTGGGCCTGCGCGGGTGTTCCACTGTCCACAATTACAAATTACTTTACGTCTAGCATCAGCTGGTTGTTCCTCTCCCAATTGTTTCATAATGACTGACGTTCTTTATTTATATCCTGGTGCACTTATCACTGACCCCGGCAGTGGAAATGATCATTCTTCCATGCATCAGTTGTATTATCATTCTGTTAATTACTGGTTTAAGGTTAAGGAGACATTGACATTGACAATGAAAGAATACAACGCACTGCTGGTACGGGCTAATCCAAAAACTCCTGTTAATGGTTCTGTTCGAGAAATAAGTTATCCGGGCTTAGGCCCAGCTGGGCCCCCCGGTTCCGCGGTCCACGGATGCTGAACAGAACCAGCATGATGCAAGAGGTGCCTTCGAGGCATGAGGGCAGGGGAGGGTCAGAGGGATGACTAGCACCTGCCCAGACTTGACTTTTACCGTTTTCACACGTCTGCCTGTTTTCTGGGGGGCGTGGCAGAGTGTGCGGGGCGACGGCACCCACCGAGGTCGCTGCCATGGAGGAGGCTGTGCCAGATGAGCGGGACCTGAAGGAGATGGAGGAGGAAGAGCTCTGGGACATGATCAACAACCACCGGTACCGCATCTCGCAGACCGTGAAGCCCTGCACGCTGATCCCGTACCTGAGGCAGGCCCGCGTCCTCAACGAGCTGGACGAGGACGAGATCCTCAACTTTGTGAAGTTCCCCAACTGGAGCCTGAGAACAAGTGAGAGTACCGGGGGGCTACAAATAGCCAGGGAGGGGTAGAGATTAACGATCCAGCCAGACATATATACTGACATATACGAATGATGTAATAGATGATGACAGTGACAGTATTACGGCTGTGTGCTAGGTGGCAAGAAAATTCGGCGCCTATTGCTTGTCCCACTTATGGACACGTGTCCGCCTTGACATAGGTTTCTCTTCCTCTGCCAGGCCACATGCTCGACATCCTCAGCATGCAAGGACGCAACGGCGCCATGGCCCTCCTGGAGAGCCTCATGATCCACTTCCCCAAGCTCTACACGCAGATCACCGGCCGCAAGCCCACCATCGAGCCTTCGGGATTCAGCAGTAAGGGAGATCCCCCCCCCCCCCCCTCCCCTGCGTTCTGACACCCAGGAAGAGGATTTTCTAGATAGGATTCAACTTTATAATTATTATGCTGAGTTCAGGTGCAGAACCCCCGAAATGCAGTTAGTATCAAACCAAGTGCAAATAAATTATATATAAATCTTCCCCTTCTCAATATCAAGAACGCAAAGATTGTACTTGTTATCTTAGCAAGATCGGTCTTGCTAAATACAACTGATGCATCCTTGATATTTGGGGCAGGGCAAGAATAAGTTCCAGGGATGTTTACCGTCCTCTGTATTGTACTGTACTGTATTGTTCTGTTCTTGAGTATTGGAACTGGTCCTCGCCAGTGGATGATGACGCAAAATGGGTGCAGGAAAACAGAAGTACGGACAAGTATGCATACTGAGAAACACCCATGATGCAGTGAAGTGCAAATGGGAGCTGTCAGTGCAGACAAAGCAGGCGCACTCACATGCATGCACCCCGCAGGCCTGATAAAGAGCTCGGAGCTGACGGAGTACCTGGTGCGCGCGGTGACCAGCATGCAGCGCGAGCTGCAGGAGGCGCGCACCGAGGCCGACGCGCTGGCGACCCGCTGCGCCGGGC
This sequence comes from Petrocephalus microphthalmus, assembly GCA_026774405.1. Taxonomy (NCBI): domain Eukaryota; kingdom Metazoa; phylum Chordata; class Actinopteri; order Osteoglossiformes; family Mormyridae; genus Petrocephalus; species Petrocephalus microphthalmus. The sequence goes on along the minus strand of JAODKK010000093.1, from coordinate 8,514,701 downwards.
TGCGCGCCGAGCTGGCGCAGGCGCAGCGGCGGCTCGAGGAGCAGCAGCAGCTGCAGGAGGAACACGCGCGTCTGCGCGGCCACATGGCCGACCTGCAGCTCGACCTGCTCAAGCTGAAGGACGAGAAGTGTGACCTGTACGTGCGCTACACCGCCACCATCCAGGAGAACTCCACCGTCAACATCCACTGCCGGGACCTGCAGCTGCAGGTCAGCCCCGCCGAATGCGGAGCCCGGAGTCGCGGGCCGGAGTCGCACGCCAGAGTCCTAACCCTAACCCTAACCCCAACCCCCCCCCCCCACCATCCCGTTAGATGTACGAGCTGCAGTTTCAGCTGCTCAAAGCTCAGACCGAGACGGACTTCCAGCAGAAATCCCTGAAGAGGAACAACGCCAACGAGACGCTGCAGCTGCGGGAGGAGAATGGCTTCCTGCGACAGCGGCTCCTGGAGGCCGAGAAGTTCACTCCGGTCAGGCCCTGTCACCTCCGTACAAGTCGCAACAAATTTAAATACTCGAGTAAAGTACAAATCCCGGGAAAAAAACGACTACTAGCACATAATGAAGCATTGGTACTTCGTTAATATACACCTCTAATGTGTAGTTCTGACTGACTGATAATCTAAATTATTTCCGATACCTCCAAAGAAACCAAATCAACATTAAACTGAGAATAGACGTCAGGTTTCTGTTTCAGTGACGCTCGCCCGCGAGACTGACATTCGGCCCATAAATGGCGACTCTCAGATCCGACGATAATGTTTCGCGTGAACGGAAAGCAGGGTATTAGTGTAATAAAACACTTGATGCAGGACAATTTCTTTTGCTGTTTATTTTGCGCGTGTGTCTAAGCGTGCATGCGTGACGGGGAAGCCACGTCATGGCGTGGTCCACCTGAGACAGCGAAGGCTGCTGTCTGTCTCCGGATGCAGGCGCGGGAAGACATCCTGGCACAGGACCTGGAGGAGGAGCGGGATGGACGTACCAAGCTGGTGGAGCTTCTGCACCACGAGAAGGAGGAACACGAGCAGCTGATCCAAGAGAGGGACCAGGTGACTGCATTGTCAGCCGCGTTTCCACGCCCGTGGCACCAGCACATCTGGATACATCCCCTCCTCACTCCTTACACTAAATAATACTTTTTATTTTTAGAAAATATACATTTTTATGCCAATCTTAGGAAAAACATTTCCGTTTTGTGCGCATTTCGCATCTGTGGGCCGTCCCGTTCCGGCGCCCTGTGATCACGCGTCCCCGACCGGCCCGGTTAAAGCGCCGTCCCGTTCTGGCACCCTGTGGTCACGCGTCCCCGACCGGCCCGGTTAAAGCGCCGTCCCATGTGCGTGTGCAGCTCCTGGAGGAGAAGGACTGCCTGGCGCTGCAGGTGAAGAAGTTGTCCCTGGACTGCGAGATGTACCAGCAGAAGAGCACGGTGATACAGAGCCAACTGGAGGAGCTGCAAGAGGAACGAGACCAGGTCCGTCAGGCTGGGCGGGAGGCTCCAGCAGGGAACTTGCTGCTATACATTTGAAGGAGATGCTTAGACTAAAGTTAGACATCCTGCTGGATTAATCGTCACTAAGTCAACAGATATTTTCACTACAGCTTTCATTTATTTGTCTAGCAAACACTTTTATCCAAAATGACATACAGTTGTTTTGCACATGCCAGTCAGACACTCCCTGGGTTCCTTGAGCTTTGCTCAAGTCCCTAGTGCTGAAATCACTGATCATGGGATTTGAACTAGTGACTTTCTGATCACAGGCAAGGCTCCATGGCCCATAGAGCCACACACTGCGTTATATAATAGGCACTCCCACCCCCTAATTTAGTGCTTGGTGTCTAAAAGCATGCAGTAATGCAGGAGAGAAGACAAGCCTGTGTGTTAGTATTGTCTAACCTGTGGGTGAGGAGGGTTAGGTTTCTGTTCACAAAGAAGTATTGAATTGAGTTGGGGGGGTGAGGTAATGTATTTCGGGTTGGTTAAGAAAGGCCTTCACCTTTGCTGTATTACCCCCCTACCCTCCCAGGCCTACCTGTCGAGAGATGAGGCTCAGGCCCATATCGCCCGCAGCCTGGCAGAGAAGGACACCCTTCGGGGGCAGCTGGTGGAGCTCCAGGAGAAGCTCTTCAGCCTGAGAGCGCAGAGCTGCCAGAGCGAGGAAGGGCTGAAGAAGGAGAGGGTGAGGCGTTGGCCAGTCGCAGCGCCCCGTCCGCTTTCGCTGGATGGAGATGGTGTTCCATGAAAGTCTGTATGTGTGTGTGTACAGCCCCGAAAGTTCAGCTGGGACTCCAGCTTGTCCTCCAGCATCGAGGAGCTTTTGCCAGGTCCTCGTCCACGTCCGGCCCTCCGCAGAATGAAGGCCATCTGCCCTCAAAGCCTGAGGAGCACGGTCTGTCCGCCTTTCACGTCATTTTAGCGCCACTCTCTTGTCTTGTCTGCCTCGCCGCGGGCGCTGGACGTCGCCCTCGTTCTCGGGGTGGTGGCCGCCAGGCCTGACGGCCCCTCACCGTCCGTTTCTTTGGTACCCGCAGGAGAGCGCAGACAGCTACAGCAGTATCCGCTCTGCCTCCGCCGAGCCGCCCAGCCTCGAGTCGCTGCGACGGCGCCAGCTTGACCAGAGCTGCCGCAGCAAATGGTGAGCGGCCGGGGGACGAGGTTAGGCTGGGCGGGGGAGTCACGTGACATATAGTACAGTAGCAGGAAGCACATTTATGAAGATGGGGCCAGCCAGAGACTTGCGAGGCAATAACCGCCCAGTGTGTAGCACCTCCAGTGGAGATCAGGTAGCTATGTTCCTACCCGTGGCAGAGGCTCTTTGGGGAGGTACACAGAGGCGCAGCAGATAAGAGCAGCCCTTCTGAGTCACGCTCAGGTGGTGCCCAAGCCAGATTTACCGGTTCTTCCATGGCTGCTGGCAAGAAATGCGAGAAAGGGGAGCCCGGGCCTGAAATGAGAACACCGCCAAGCCGCGCCGTGCCGCGCTAAGGAGCCTGCTGTCTGTTTCTGTCCGCCACAGTCTCAGGATGAAGTACTGCGACTCGCTGCCGTCTGTCTCAGACCCAGATAACGACTTTGAGATCATCCATAAAGGTATCGGGCATTGGCTCACCGCCCTCGGTAGCATCTTTTGCCATTTGATCCCTGACCGTTATCGTCATGCTTGGCGCCTTCGTCTTTGTGTGTGTTTCTGTGTGTGCTGACTGTGAACATTTGTATGGATTTTAAGGGGCCGTATTCATACTGATATTTTTTGGGGTCAGCTAGAATCAGTGTTCCAAAAAAGACATAATATTTCTGTTTCTGTACATCAATTTATTCCAGCTATAACTGTCAGAAATGCCCTTGTTATATCTTTAAGCTCCTTCCCCGATGAGCCCAGTGTGCTCTGATTGGTCAGCTGGTCCTACACGTTTCGCCTTTGTCTTGCAGTCTGTTGACAGATCCTTGCAATTAGGAAGTAAGGGCCTAAATTCCAATGGAGCATTTCAGGCAGATTAGAGAAGGTTGGTCTCTGTGGTGAGAGTTACTCCCTTTGGCTTGTATTTTGGGCCTCTGCAGACCATTTACACATAAAGCTATTTAACACACCCAAGGCAAGGGAAACACTGGCAAAGAATAGAGCCCCTCTAAGTGCACCTCTGTCTTGTGTGTTACAGTGGATGGAGAGGAAGTGCCTACATCGTTGTCTTCTCCCCTGAGTACCACCACCCGGTGAGACCTTCCTCTTTCTCTCATTGCCACCCCCCCCCCCCCCCCCCCAGAAGCCAGCCATTCAGTATAAAGCCTATTTGTGAATTATTTTGCCTATTTCTTATGTATCTATGTTTTGGACACAGGAAAACAGCCCCGCCCTTCCTGGTCCGCTCTCGGCCAAAGGCGCTTCGCCTCGGGACCCCCGGCTACGGCCTGACCATCTCCTTCCAGGGGGAGGAGCTGCTCAGTCAGCTGCAGGTGGTCGGTGGAAACAAGACAGGGGTATTCATACATGAGGTCAAAGAGGGGTCCCCAGCCCAGAATGTGGGTCTCAGGCCTGGAGCCCAGATCATGGAGGTAAGGATACTGCTGTTTAGAACCATCACAAACAAAACAGACAAAAAAAACGGCTGCTTAACCCTGAGTAAACTACACCGTTTTCTAAACAAAAAGCTCCTTAAATAAACAGCTGTTTTGGTGCCATGTTGTGTAGACTGCTCCGTTTACTAAACAAACAGCTGTTTTGGCACCGTGTTGTGTAGACTGCTCCGTTTACTAAATAAACAGCTGTTTTGGCGCCATGTTGTGTAGACTGCTCCGTTTACTAAAC
>JAODKK010000093.1:8416718-8452003 GCA_026774405.1 Petrocephalus microphthalmus | reverse complement strand
TTCTGTCTCCCTGTGCTGAACCAAATCGAGGCTCTTGTTCGGGAGAGTGGAAGTGGCTTCCAAGGTGTGAATTATCCCTCACATCCCATAGTATATCAGTACCAGGCAACAGCAGACTCTGCCCACACTGGCACGCTCCAATCCAGAGGCTGCTGGTCACCATGGGAGATGCTGGGGGAGAGTGTCAGTGCCGCGTTTACAAACCTACCATTCAGTCTCTGCTGCCCCAAGTCTGCTGGCTCTGTCTCCCAGTGTAGTTGTTTATCATTTTCTCTCTAGGCCACTAGCTAACCCTGACAGACTTTACAAATGGTGTGTCTTGAGCTCTCGACCAGATGGATGACGGGATTCTACCAATGTATATGCTTTTCCATTTCTGGAAGCAAGCTTGGCGGTTCCTTTTAGATTTAATGTATGTTAAATCTCAGCCCAGGGCTCAGAATTATTTCCTCTGAGGCCATATGTACCATTGTGGAAATTCTAAGTGCAGCTCAGATATTTCATTTATTCAATAAAAGGCAAGTGACCAAGTAGCCTACATATACCAATCACTGTGTAAATGCCTTTATTATTACGATAATCAATTCACGCTGTGCAAATTGCAGAGGTTGGCCGCAATCAATGAGCGTTGTATAACTTTATCATTACAGTTAATTGTAAGAGTTCGGACGTCACGCTTTAAGTAGGCATTAAGAATGTAATTAATCTTTAAAAGCACATTGGAGATTCGCATCGATCGGTCTTTGTTACGCTGCCTAGAGCGCTTAATATTCGTGCGTCACCATCGTAGGACAGAAAATATAAATGGAGAGTTTTCCACAATGAATCTCTGAGTAGCGCAACTGTTGTTCAATAATTATGTGAAATTACCTGCCATTGACGTGTTTGATCCTCGCAATTAAATCGAGCTTTCACAGGGAGAGTTGAGTCACCGTGACGGGGGTGTCTGCATCAGCCCCACAGACGTATGCAGTCACATTAAATAGTCTGTTTTTGTCGTGACCGAGGTCCTCTGGCGAGAAAGCTCTTCTTTCTAATTCAAAGCCACGAATGTCTAACTTTAACGCATGTTATTTATCTGTGGTGGCACAAAATAGTGTTTCAACTGTTCTACATTCCCTGCACGTTTGGCAGACATTTGTTTACTTCGTTGTATTAATACATATGGTTAGGTAAAGTATCAGTTGTCCATACGCAGTATTTCCGTTATCGTGTGAATGCAGGATAAGGTATTGTTACTCGCAGTTATTTATGCTATTTGACGCAATCTATATTTGATATGTAAAGAAATATTACAGTTCTTTATTTTTTATGTGTGGTCAACGTTAATCTTAAATCCTTGCAAAAAATATGATGTTTCCCTATTATTATTTTTAAAATTTTCGGTCTATCTCTCAGCTGCTTATCCTGCAAAGGGTTGCCAAGAGCCTGGAGCCTATACCAGGCATTATGGGATGCAAGAGGGAGCTGAATAGGATGCCAGTCCATCACATATATGCAGGGTATACCTGCTGAAACACACCTTATTCAGCTATTGGCTGGAGCAGATCGAAGAACCCTGATGTAGATTTCACACCGTTAACACCGAGTTAGCCTCTCAGTAGACGAACACTGACTTCCCCCCCTGCAGTTTACAAATTTTGTGGTACAGGGTGATGCGGTTAAGTGAGAGATAATAGAAGAAAAGTGGAAGTTGTCTATTTAAAGCTTATAGTGTAGCGAATGATTTAACAAGGGGCATCGGTCAAGAAGGCGTGTAATCAGACACCATGATGGCAGAAATAAGTGGCGTGATGAATTCCTCCAGCTTATCGGGTTGGTACTAAACCTGAAATGGAAGAAGCAAAAGGCATGCTATCCCTGAGGAAAGTCCAGCACTAAAGTAGGGGGTCAGTACACTGCCTCTGTGATTGGAAGGTTACCGGTTCAAATTCTGTGGTCAGTAGAAAGATTGGCTTTAGGGCCCCTGAGGAAGGCCTTTATCCCTCAGCTACTGCCTGACCCTGCCTTGTACATCGCTTTAAATCAAAGTGTCAGCTAAATAAGAAAATAATGTAAAATTACAATTTTGCATATCTTGGGAGGGGGGTGCTAACATTAAGAGCTGAAAACTGCCATTCATTGGAGAATAATGAATTGGTATCACATCCGGCTTTGGATACCATCGTCTTCTCAGCTGGTACTAGAAATATGAAATATGTCACCCACTTTGATTACAGGAATAAACAAGAGGTAAGACACAAACATAAAGAAAAGCAGTTGAACAGTATATGAGTTAAAACTTATTGATAAACTCTACTTTCAGAATTTGTCCACAGCAACACAGGTGCCGATTTAGAGAATGTATGAACATGTATTAGTTCAATCTAGGATGTTCAATGCACGTAAACTGAAACTGTCGCTTAGATGATGTGGTATTGAAACACAGCTGTTACGGCATAAGAAGGTATGGTAATGAATAGACAATATGATAATCAAAAAGTGAGATCTCGTAAGATATCTCTCAATACACCTTTTACTAATCCTACTACTGAAATTATTATGGAATTTTGCATAGAGGGCTTTTACTTGAATGTCAACTGGAAAGGTAGTATAGACTGTAGTCTGGTTGAATACATTGTCAATAAATAATACTTACTGTACACTATAAGTAAATGGATGTGATTGCTGATTATATTCAGGTTTGTCTTTCAGTTTTCCTTAAGGGGAGAGTGTGCGCTGTGGGCAAAGAACATATCAGTTTTGTGAAAGTGCCCTTTAACTTTATATAACCTTTTTGAATTTATTACAGCAAAGATGGTCATTGGCGGCCCGGGATAAGGATGACCCTCAAATGAATTTTCTCAGGGAGCAGGCAGAGTCCAAATGTAAATGCAATTCAGCAACTGTCCGTTGAAATAGAGACCTTGCCGGAGAGAGCTTCTGATGCACAGGACAGCAGGCATGCCCTTAACTGGGCACGGCACGTGGTCCACATCGCCTTATAATGCAGCACATGGCAGGCTGGCCAGCCATTTGGACTCCTGGACTAGGCAGCTGTGTGTTTTAGATACTACATCTAAATTGCTCTAGCTTAAACTCATAAATATTACATAATACGAAAAGCATTAGAATATCAGATAAGATTATTTAACAAGAGACAGTTTTTGTCTGGATATAATATCTTTGGAAAAGGTTTGAAACTTCAAAAATTTTTATTTGTATTTTGCAGCTTTGCAGCTTTAGAGATCTCAAAGATTGTGTCATTTTCTGGTATGGTTTTTATTTACTGACCCCCTTGTCCACCGTTGCTATTGTCATTATTAAGGATATTTTGGCCTGAAGTAAAATGCATATGATTGGTAAGTCTGAGAGGTGGGTCAGGTGTTTATCTTGCCCGGCACCCACAGCACACGTCATAAAACAAGTCTTGAGGGAGCAATTGCTATTGGTCAGAGATACTGTGTGTGTCCCTGAGTTGTTGCCACTAAATCCAAGGGCAAGGCCGAGCTGCTGTTGCTTAAACCCACATGTTTTTGATAGTGACAGTCACAGCCACACACACAAGTTACAGTCGCACTTACGTCCCCTGTGCTTAGCTTTCCTACCCACATGTTACAATTCATTTCCATTTAACATCAGCTAAAGCATTAGAAGTCATATCTTGCATTAAATAGAAAGTGGTTTACTAGAATGTTTCCTATTTGCATCTGCTTTGCATGGAGTGTGATGTAATCAGGTTCTTGCCACAACCGAAGGTCATATGCAGACACGGGAAAATGTAGGCGTACAGTGCCTTTACCTTACAGGGTTCGCCATGAGAGATTAGCGGGGCTGAGCTCCTTTAGCTTTGGGAAGAAATAACACTTACTGCAACCTAGCGTGCTGAAATGGGCGACTAAAGAGCATTAATGTGGTTAGGACAGATCGGCGTACATCCGTGGAAGGGTGCTGTGGCGGCCGAGTTGGTGGGCTGCTGCAGATGGATCCCAAGGTGATGTCAATCATCTCGTCAGCATCACTTCCACCTGGCAAAGGATTATTTCTGTAGAGCCTCCGGCGGGCTTTTTGATGTTTTGAGTATATGCAGATTGCTGACATGTATTCCCATTGTGGTCTTGACAACTACCACTGTTTACACTCAAGTGTAACTGAAATGTGAATTTAAAACGATTAGGCCTAGTTTTACCTTAGCTGGCTGGCATGAAAACATCTTATTGACTAACCCCATCAGTATCCATAAGACAAAATGTTTCTGCCTGAATTAAATAGGGACAAACCATCCATATGTCTGAATCAGAGAGTAATGGAGATATTTAAATGCTAAATACATGTACTTGGAGTTGCTCCGGATAAAATTGCTTAGGAAACCGACGTTCTCGAAATGCGGGAAAACAAGTGTCACCTGACTCTTTCACAGGTAGTGTTCCGTGAGCCGTATAAAGATAAAGCTTCGCCGCGTCACCCGAGCTGCTTCACTCGGGTCCCACGTACACTGAGGAATTTTGCAACGTTTTATTTCAATTTCGACCCGCATCCGCATTTCACCTGATAGCACAAGTGTGAGAAGCACATCCTATCGGAATATCTTAACACTACATAGTCGACGGCGCTGATTATTTTATTTGCTAAACACGTCTGAATATCCCTTCATCCAAAGCATAAACCAAAAACAGAAATCTGGTGTAAAAAAAAGTCGATATGATACATAATAAATAAAAGTAACCGACAGCGTAGATTATTGCTCTTTGGGTGGGATTTATTTACGTTGGGCGGTGATCCGTTTTATTTTACGACAATTGTTTTGATGAGACAAGGTGCAGGGACATAATACATCGACAGAACGGTGTTATTTCGCCGTTCTGTGTCGTTCGAGCTCGGGCTGATGAAGAAAATGGGGAAATTAACTCCCGTGTTGTTGCATTGCGACAGTTGGGCGGATTTTCTTCCTCGCCGCAGTGAAAACAGAACCCAGGAACAGTGGCGCACGATCTGACGTCCTAACCTTTCCTGCTCCTAATTTACTTATATACATCCGACTGTATGTAACTAAGGACGCATCCTACTAATATGCGACCGATTAAAATGAGTTAATTAATGTCTCGTTTGATATTTTATGGGTGGTTTGTCTTTATTACCATATATGGGAAGGCAGTCGTGCTTGCTTGCCATAGGCTGGCACTTGCCGCCTGCAAGCGCTATGTTCTGGCTTAACCCCTTTGGTGCTGAATTTTAGTGAATAACACCTAGTTTATAGCTGAAATTATCGAACCCGTTTTTAAGCACGGGGACGGCCTTTTTACAGTTTTGTTTTGCCGGTTCTCAGTAAAAGCATCGGTCCAAAACCGCTCTGCTTTTCTTAAGAAGTGTATTTCGTCTAAGCAATTTTATACCAAGCTAGTAAACCTGTTTAATCTATTTCTGTTCATATTGCCGTTTTAACTTAAGATCAAGGTGACATTGTATGTGTACGTTTGCGCATGAGGGCGCGTGTTTGCAGTCATTTACACCAATAACGTTGTTCTGTAACAGTATTGTAACAGGTCCCGAAGCGCCCTATTGATGGCCATTATATCATTCTATAAAGGAAAGCGTGATTAATAGTCCATGATACATAGCGGACCGAGTCTGCTATTATGTGCAGTACATAATGTGTTACAATTATGTGCCAGAGCAATACGTCTCTTGCCAGCAATATACCAGCCGGCTGGTGCCCGTCAGGATTCAGGCGGCATTGATAACCGCACTGGGGTAAATGCCACCGGGTTTTAACTCCCACTGATGTGACCTACATATTTTTTAAATCACGTGCCACTGATGAACATCAGATACCCGTTACATTACTTGGGAGATCGTGTAAAGCTTCATCAAACGTTTGGTTTAATGAACCTTCCAATTAAAATGGGAAAAATCGATAGAGCAGCGCTCGGCAGACCGTTCAGTCCGAAATACAAGGAGATTTCGCACATACCAGACTCACCTGCATTACCCCCGCAGCGTCTTGATTTGGGCTAAATGAACGCGTTAAATTGGCAATGGATTATATATCGTTTGTACAAATGTACCTGCTTATATGTCAACGGAAAGAAACTAAAACATCTTTCCCCGAAATAGTGTCACCTGTCTTATTCGGCTCTTATTAGCATACTGCACATGTATCTCAAATATTTACCTATTTCTGTCTTATTAGTAATGTATCAGTGCTTTGGTTTATAGCAAATGGGTGTACCTCATGTCCTTTAATCATCCTGCTAAAAAAATCATCGCTGTTCGTATATGTCGGCAATGTTTTACCACGCTGGTGGTAATTCACAGAATATATCATACTGTTGGAGTTATTTAGTTACAACTGCTTTATATATTATGTCCTTAGTTCTTAAAAAGAACAGTTGTTGTGCATGTAGACCGTATTTTGTTTAGGGAATAGAATATCCGAATGTGATCATATAGACATCCACGTGAACGCATCCCCACTAAGGTGTACGTTTAATTGGGCTACCTAATGTTCAAAGGGCAAATAATTCATGCTTGAGAATGTAGTTCTGTAACAAATACCACGTAAAAACTGTTATTTTTTTTACTCAAACGGCAGTTGCGATTTATTTTACATTCTATTGCACAAATGCACGGTTGCTTCTTAGCACTACAAGAGAGGTTTGCGGTTTATCGTTTATAACTTAGATTCCTGTGTTTTCCTTATAGACAAGGATAACACTTAACGTAGTTGTATATGTTTACTGTAAAACATTGAGGATGTGTTTTGGCTCACATTTCCCAGCTTTTATCACTAACTTAGGGGGATTAAAACCAAAATCGCACCTTTGGAATTCGCATGAGCTACTTTTAGTCGAAAGCATTTAGTCGATCCCTAAACTGTTTAGCCATAGCTGAATTTTACATAAAACAAATATTGGTCGAATTAGACGGAAGTTAACTTTTTAAATGCATTATGTGATACTTCAAATATAGTTCATTTGACTAGTATAATACTAATTTATTTTCATTAATCGCTCGGGAATTGGAAACGACTTTTTTTTATTAGAAGAAGCCATACTTCTTTACCCGTGTAATACCAAGTAGATTTTAGTGAGTAAGTTATTTTGAAACCCTGCTATTTCCCTAGCCCCCTCTTGCACTTCGATTCCGCGCTTAGATCCAAGAGAATAAAACCTCGTCCCAGCGCCTGCCCTCCCCCCGCGTGGCGCTGACGTCACAGCACGGGCTATTTGCATATACTGTTTTCCACCGCTTCTACTAGAGTGCGTACCGTATATCGCAGCCTATGCCAAGGGGAACTAAAGCGACCGTGTAAGAGACGGCCACACAGAGAAGAGGCTAGTTTCCTTTTTTTGCTTCAAATAAGAGGAAAATTAGCAACCGAGCGCACCGAGTGACAGCCTCCCGCAGCCCTGCCTTTTGCAAACCCTTGCACTGCGGCGAGAATGGAGCTGCCCGCCGCGGGAGAACACGTCTTTGCGGTGGAGAGCATCGAAAAGAAGCGGATTAGAAAGGTAGCTCATTGAAACTCTCAATAAGACGTAGATATACGGAGATTGTGGGTAGCGAGCGCTCCGACCTGGCACTTGTGTTATTCTGCACGAAGCGCGGTTACGGCTGCCGTCGCGTTAAGCTGTACTTGTAACATTGTGTGCTGGGCTCGAAGCGCTCGAAATGTTCTCTAGCTAGCTACGTAATTAACTTCTGTTGTCGTTTCTGCTTTTTTTTCTCTCTCTCCAGGGTAGAACAGAATACCTGGTCAAGTGGAGGGGCTGGTCTCCTAAGTACGTCGATATTTAGTGTCAAACTTTATCCACATGTCTATCGTGTTGATTTAATAGCGTATAATCTCATATATTTATCTAAAATCTGTGTCATATATTCCGTATAGTGTGGCTTTTGCGCACGTACGTCAGTGTGTGTACGCCAGAGTGTGTCCGCGCGCTGGTGTGCCTTTCTGTGCGTGCGCGTATGGTGAAAGAGGGTGTGTGTGTGTGCGAGAGAGAGTGTGTGCGCGCGGGTGTGTGTGTGTGTGTGCGTGCGTGTGCGCGCGCGACAGAGAGCGCGGCTCCATGAAAGGATGCCATCACTAATTTATGCGAGGGAATGGAGAACGTGTGAACACCCCCTCGTATTTTTTTTTTTTTTTTATTTACTGCCTCCGATAGCAAAATTTACATGAGGCGAATACTGTCGGCTCACCCGGCACCTTTCAGTTTGCGTCGTGCAAATTGTACGTTGCCGCCCGTTTCAGTTGAATAGGTTTAATGTTTTAGTTATTTTCAAAGCATATTTACGAGGGACCTTTTAATAATTGGCGTTCGAGATGGAAAATAAACATGGCGGTTGTCGGGTAAACACAAGGGCGAGTTGATGTCGATTTCCTTTTATAACATAATTCGGATGTTACCCTTTTAACCTCAGGTGGCTATATTTGTATACTTTATAATTTACTCTGCCACCGATATAAACAATGATGTAGCAGACGCTTGACAGGCAACATAAATACATGGGATCCAAAGGCCCTAGTAATGTTGTAATAATAAATGGTTCTGTTCGGCCCTTAATAGACACAGCACGTGGGAACCTGAAGAAAACATTCTGGACCCGCGGCTGCTGGTCGCTTTCCAAAACAGGTGAGGGAAAGCAGCCCGCCTCGGCTCGGCATGTCGACCATATATAGTAAGAAGAGGAGGAGGGGCTGGCCGCTATTACAGGCGCTGCAGAAGAATAGAGCGTCTCATCCATCCATCCGTCCGTCCGTCCATCTCCCACCGCATATCCCGGTCGGGGTGGCTGGAGAATAGACTGTCTCTACAATTATTTATACGCCGAGAACTTTTGGCGACCTCGACAGAGTCGATATTTCGAAACAAAGGCGGCTTGTGCAGCTACCAACAAGACTTTAGAGGATGATTGGGAATGTAAATGTGAGGCTTATAATACTTAACGGTTATATGATTTCGGTTTAACTGCCTGCATGTATAAGCCTTACTTATTTTTCTTCTTATTATTATTTCTTCCCGGATATAATCCAGCTCTTTCCAACGAAATGACTAAAAATAATGTGTTGTAAAAACACGTTTGCCTAAATAGTACTCTGTCCTTAATTGTGTTTGGAATGTGCTAAGTTAAGTGTAAAAAAAACAGGGTGCTGTTTTAATTTCGAAAAGCCTGCTCGGACTAATTTCCCCCAATTTTAAACGCATTTGGAATTATTTCCATTCGCCCTTTCCAACGATTTATACCGCTTTGGGGAAAGATTGGGAGAGCAGAGAAGGGGGGGGGATGGAATTGGGTTCATAATCAACATATAAATTGACTCTGAACGCTTGTAGGCTTCTCAGAAAACGTGGCATCAGAGAGGAATTATCCTGGGAGTTAGTCTGAAGACGGGTCCCGGTAGTGGGGTATCCTATGGCCGAGGGGCCGGAGGCGGCATCTAAATGCGCGGCTAATTGCCGGATCATGGCTAATGGGGCGCACCGCACTTGACGTCCCGTGATAAGTCGTGCGCGCTGTTGCTTTATGGAGCTGCAAGTTTTACGCGGCTTTCCCCCGTCATTAGTTGACTCCGTCCGGCGGCTGGATACCGGTAGGTCAACTCATTAGCGGTAACTTGCAGCAGGCGCTGACCGGCACCTTTCTCTATGCCCGTCGTCACGTCTATTTCTAAGGCGCTTTTATTTTAGCTAATGGGATTGCTCTCCGGGGAGCGCGATAGTCTTTTAAATACAGTGCTATGAAAATATACACACTCGTCGTGACTCTAATTAGAACTGTAGTATGAGCGAGGCATGCTGGGTGGGGGAGGGGATGCCGAGTATGGATTTTAATTGAATTTTTTTTTTAGTCCACGCACGATCAGTGTATTGAATCGGCTCGTTAGTTTGTAGCGTTGTATACGACTGCGGTGTCGCGAAGGGCGCAAATGCACAAAAGGCAGCACTGGTCGTTGTGGCGGTAGATGTGAAGTGCGATGCTTTCTGCAGTGATAGCAATGACCACGGTAGCATTTTGAATAACGCGGCGTCAGATTGCAGGCACCCTGTAAGGTAATGTAGAAGGCCGCTGAATATAAACGTGCGCGGCAGTGTGAATACAAAGAGGACCCGTCGCCATTGCAATTTAGGCCGCATTAAATTAGAATTGTAGGCTTGGATGCATAAACACGAGGCAAACATTGATTTTGTCAGCGAAAACGCGTTTTTAAGAAAGTGAGTCTGGCCTGAAATAGGTTTGTTTATTGAATGCATTCATTACGTCGCAGAAACAACAACACTGATAGAATTTTTTTTTCTGAAAGGGAGAAGTATGTTAAGCAACTGAGTAGCCTAGAAGAATATTTTGCCATGATCATATTTTCTTTATTAGGATTTGAAACTACATGAACAGCACAGTTAATTACATTTAGGGTCCAGTTTTGGGTCTAAAAGCATTTTGTGGTTATTGCATGACAACATGTAAATTTGTATGTTATGGTAAAAAGTCTGAAAAAGCTGTTGGAGTTATTTGTAGGGGATGTATTCATTTCCGCAATAACAATAAAAATAACAAATGTTGGACCTCAGCATTAAGCAATGATTGTCACGGAGAATGGACCTTGGAGCCTTGAGTATGCATATGAGGAGCCCATTCCTGAACTATTAGCACTGGGAAATTTGCATTAGTCATATTGTTGAATATTCATATCCATGACTGTGAGCCTTTATGGCACCTCTTTTGGCATGAATGTAACATTCATTCTGAAGATAAGCATCTTTTTGTGCTATTGTAGTCACAGTATAATGTTTATAGCACTCTGTGGTGTCACTGTTCACAGTTGGCTGAGAATTTAAAATTGATTTTTCACAGGGAGAAACAGGAGCAGCTGATGGGATACCGCAAACGAGGACCCAAACCCAAGCACCTCTTAGTCCAGGTAACTGTCATCCTGTTTATCCGATTTCTGATGCAAGTGACCCTGTTTCTAGCTCTTGCTTTACAATATGCTAGGAAGCAATATGCTGGAATCTGGCCAGGTTTTGAGGATATTGATGCTGTTTTGACTGGTCTTGTATTTTTATAAGCAGCTATGCACCTTGCATTAGGCTTGCGAAGATTCTCCTCCAGGCTTTTGCCATTTCATTAGAGTTCCCCTTCATTCTTTAAATACTGTTCATTTGACTCAGACAATAGTTTCAGTAACTGGTTCTTTCAAACTGAGAATCTGTTTGGAGAGCATTCGAAAGGTTGGTAATTTCCAGATTTCAGTGGTTGCACTTGTAAAGTTTGGAAGATGAGTGTAATTTATGATGTGTGCCTTTAGTCGAAACATGAAAACGCATATGACTTTGTAACAGGAAAATCTTCAGTTGTCCCTCTCAGGGCACTGCGCATAATGTGTGATTCACTGTCACGCACTTGTGCGCTGTGGAGCCAGCATGACACAGCCATTGGAATTCCTTTGAGCTAAGGTCATGGGAACACAAATTTGCACAAGTCTGCTGAGAGTGGCCATGCGGCATAAGGATGAGGCACTGAAGCAGGAGAATGTGTCAAGCCTTCTGATTGGACAGTTTTATAGTAAAGCTGTAAATCCATTTGTCAACTGAGAACTTGTAGCCAATTGGAATAACCACAACAATAATAAAAATAATAATTTTCTCATTGACGCTAGATTGTCTTTTGCTGGAAATATGTAGTTCCTGAGATATATATATATCATATATTGATTTTCACATGCAGTTAATTGTCAAATTTTCTGTGTTTCTAGCTACCTTCCTTTGCACGAAGATCCAGCATCCTCTCTGGGCTGCAGGAGTCTTCCCTCGATGAAGACATTCGACAGAAATCCGATGCCGTCCCAATGCACAGATCCCAAACGCAGCAGTACCAGTTGAACAGCAAGAAACACCACCAGTATCAGCCCAACTGCAAGGAGAGCCAAGTGGAGCAGCAGGTAAATGGAAAGAAGAAATTTTATTATCAGCTCAACAGCAAAAAACATCACCACTATCAGCCGGACCCTAAGATGTATGATTTACAGTACCAGAAACCCAGAGAGGGCAAAGGTCAAGAATCTAGCACTCAAGGATGGAACCTGCCCACAGCACTGCCAGAAAAATGGCTTTGTGACAAGGACATAAGCTTAAACAAAATCAGCAGTTTGACAGAGGATATGAAGAAGTTGCCGGGCCAACTTAATGGCAGTGAACCAGCACTCACCTCGCACAACAAGGAGTCTGTTGTCCCCAGTGGCGTCAGCAGCAAGATGAAAATTGTGAAGAACAAAAACAAAAATGGCCGTATTGTAATTGTAATGAGTAAGTACATGGAAAATGGCATGCAGTCAGCTAGGATTAAGAATGGTGACCCTGCCAGTGTGGAGAAAGTAAATGATGCAAAGCTGTCAGAAGACAACAGTGCAGAGAGCTTATTAGACAAGATTAAATTTGTCAGGAAACAGGTCCAGGACAATGGGCTCCCTAAGGATAATAAAACGGAGACTTCTGCAGCTCTTTTGCCTCTCATACAGTCTTGTGTAGAACAGGAACAATCTGCCAAGGAGGATTCTATTGTTACAGAAGGGGGGAAAGCAGATGAGATTGGGAGTCAGCCCGATCTCCCCCAGGACCAGCCCTTGCAGCTGACTACGAAGCCCACCCTGACACCCAGGCCCTCTCAGATGGGTGTCGTCTCGCCAGTGGACCATAGCACTAAGCAGCCGGCCCTAAGTACCACCCCTTCCCTGAAGCGGCAACTGTCTGAACTTCTGGAGGACAGGGGCAGGTGCAAGAAGTTTATCAGCTCCAGGAGCATCAGTGCCCCCAATCCAGTGTCCTCTTTGCCACAGACCAAGCCCATGGACCTGAATCTCAGCAGCTACCACTGTAACAAAGGCCCAGATAGTAACTTTCTGGACTCCATTCCAGAGGAACCAATCGATCTCAGCTGTGTGAAGCCCAGGGCAGAAGCAAGTACACCCCCCAAGTCCCCGACAGCTGTGGACCAGGCAAAAGCAACAGCAACAGCAACAACAGAGACTGAGGAGCCCAGGCCGTGTTTTAAACCTTTCCTTGGGAATATCATTATCACTGACGTCACTGCGAACTGTCTTACTGTGACATTTAAAGAATACATCTCTGTTTAACATACTGACTACAGACAAACAGAAGACTACTGACTTTAATTTGTGGAAGAATTGATCGTTGATAGGAGAGTAGGTAACGTTGTTGAGACATGTTGTAAAGCTCTGTGACATTGCAGGGGCGACTGTAAGGAGTGTCCTCATGATTTTGAATGTATTTTCTCAGTAGGTTTAAATAAGTTACTTAAAATTAATTTTTGATAGAATACGTTCTAATGGTACATGGTTGACCGTTATTGCAAATTAGAATATACCAAACAATTATTTGGATCTTCTAATACTTAATGATGTCCTTATTTCTAATTAAGGAAAATGAAACTAAGTTGTTAGGCATCAATGGACATCAGGGATCAGAAAAAAGCACTTACATTTGTACAGAATATACTTTTTATGTATTTGCAATTTTTGTATATGGCTTCCATTAGACTTTAATGATGATTATTACTTTGCAGGCCTTGTTTTGGAAGTTGGTCAAATCAAAAGGGACTGTGTTTTCTGCACGTGTTACTGCACCGTTTCTCGTTCTGCAGTGGGGTCGTAGGTCACACATTGTCTCGTACATATGCATGTGCAGAGGGCAGTCAAATGCAAGCGTCATGGCTCGATGTACGACTCTGCAGTGTAATATCCCGTGGTCATACTGTCACCAAGCATTGAAGGCTTGTGCTTTTTTTTTTTTTTAATCATGATCTCCGA
Organism: Petrocephalus microphthalmus; assembly: GCA_026774405.1. Lineage (NCBI taxonomy): Eukaryota > Metazoa > Chordata > Actinopteri > Osteoglossiformes > Mormyridae > Petrocephalus > Petrocephalus microphthalmus. Next base: position 8,438,202 of record JAODKK010000093.1, on the reverse strand, counting down.
TCATAGAAATGGTTCAGGGTTCCGATTGGCTGTCAAAACACAGACGCATTATAGCATTCTCTGCTATAGGCAAGGGGACGATGTGACAGAAATTATATCAGTAGTATCCTTTTTTTTCCCCCTCAGTCACTCAAGCTATTAACTACGCATTTTACACAGGAAAGAAAGAGGCCTTCATAAAGAACATACTTCGCTAATTCCGGGATTGCATACAGTGATCATAATTTAACAGGTTGTAGAACCTATTTAGAGATGCCTGGTAAATGTAAATAGATATACTGTAAGATCCTTGAATGTAACCTTTGCTAATTCTAAGCTTAAAGATGGGTTGGCATCTGTAAGATGCATCACGTTAAAAATAAATTAAGGCACTTCTGTCATGGTGTTGTGGTTATTTTTCTGCTTTGCAGTGATGGCTGTTTGCCAGTGGCAGTACCACAGTCTTTCTATGCAACTTGGAATATCAAAATCGGGCCCTTTTCTGTTACACGACGTAGCAGTTGCTGAGTGGTGTTAAATTCTATTGCGAGAAGGTACCCAAACTGACCTCTGAATATCGCATCAGGTAAATTCCATAGAGGTCAGGTGCCGACTGTGGTTATTCATATTGATGACTATTAGACCAAACTGCTTTTGCACTTTAAGTGGTTTAGATTTTCTGCTAACATCACGCTTTTAAGATGAGTTTCAGTGAAAAATTCGCCAATTCACTGAAAATCCACTGCAAAAAGTAAAAAATAACACGAACATGACGTCCAGTCAGTGCAGGAATTCAAGTACTTTTGAATCTGGCGTCAGTGTTTTTCCCCAGTGAGTGTTATGTACTTTCTGATGCTATTTGATTTCCAATGGCTTTTTCATCACGGAGCTCAGATTAATTGCCTTTGGGAAGTACACACTCAGTGCACTTTTCTCCAAAAACATTTTCTCAATCTGCTGTAATCTTTCAAAGGTCATTTTGTCGTGGTCTTTTTCTTGCCCTTTTTGCACTTGTAACTGCTTAAAGGGGGTAAATTAGCACTTTTTGTTAAGACTGAACTGGATGGCTTCTTTTATGAAATGTTTTGCAATAAACAAATAAGCAAGGAAGAAAACGACGGCTTATGTACCTGTTGTCTCTACGTGGCGCGCAGTGAATGACACCGACAGGAATTTGCCGGGTCAAGTGCGGACTTCCCGGGTCGATCTTAAAGAAACCGCACATGTAATTTGCGTTTTCACCAGGGCCGTATCAAACTGATCTCATTTCATGCTCTACCGGGTTGTCGACCTTTAAAACCCCACCTGGAATTTAATATTTATTAGTAAACATCTGAAGGCAAACGATTACCTTCACCTTTAATTAATAGTGTCATTAAAGCTGCCTTTAAATGTTACTTTAAATTTAGTTTCTTTAGTTAATCACGCTGGGTGAGCTTTTCAAGTACCATGTTATTAATCTTGAAATCAACATGTTTAACTGGCTATGCAAAGCAGCGGCACCCCAGTGCTTAATATTTGATTGTCGTCCCACTCTCCAATGCGTGGCTATTGTTACTTAATATTGAAATACAACAGCCACGTTTTCTCTGGTAAACTCGAAAGGTTTATTTATCTCTGTCTTAAATGTCCGTCTGTTATCATCCAGGCCGTAACCTTTCATTCGTAAGGCTCCCTTAGACAAGGGCGTCGAGCGCACGATCGTGACCGCGAATGCAGGGCGTATTATTATTATTACCTGCTCTATACATTTTGATGGATGAACCCAGGTAACGTGGGTGGGCTGCGCTTCGAAGTTTCCCGATTTCATAAAAAGCAAAACAAAGAAATGATCCATGATACGGTACACTACGGAAAAAAACTGGACTTCCCTGGTACCATGCCATGGTGAGTAGAGCCCCGAATGAGTCAGTGTCGCACTACGAATGCATTTAACCTCTGTACTGGAAATTCCACGGAGGGGGTTGGTTTCAGCGGACAGAGTCTCCTGAGTCAATAACCGATACATTATACAGTTCGAAGCCTTGCCTCAATAATACGAGTATAACAGAAACCCAAGTTCCTAACTTTTCTCATACGGTCTTATTCAATATGACGTACCGCGTCTCCTGTTCGTACTTGGTATGGGCACAATAAACTGAAGATGTTAAATCAGGAAGACAAAAGCACTTTTAAAGGTGTGTATCTCTGTACGCCTCCGCGTTTATTGTCGTTAAACGCCGGGCACACCAAAGAGTTTGGCTACTTAGCGCGCATTACAATCTGCGATTAAACATATCTGTCTACAGAATGTAAGTATTGCCTAGATATCACGAAATAAAACATTTAATGTCCTGCCTAAAGCGATATCCCTGACAAGAGCATTTTAAACCCTGCATGGTCTGCGCTTAGGAACGTCGTGGATATCACATGATTACTCTGAAGAAGAATCACTTCAACGTGGTGATTTTTAAAGGCCGTTTTCGCTTTAGCTCTCTAGATTTCTCGATGACACTGACTCAATCAACCTAATGTCGATGGCATCGTGACACAATCTTTCCCCTATGCCGATGAATGTTTTATCTGAAAAAAAAAAACATTCAAGACGTATTTTTGTTGTCTTTCCAGCTGTAGAGGAAAGGCCGGTTTATAAACAACCCAAATAATTATTTCTCAGTTTGCGTATGATGAGAAGGAAAATGGTCAGATACAAAAATCCACAATGAAGCAGTAACGTAATATATCCAACCTGAATCCTTTATACGTGTAACGTATAAACAACTTTTCCCCCGCCCATTTATACAAGTAGATGTTTTACTGGAAGCCAGGCGCGTTGCTGAAGGAGAAAGCTGCACAAACCTTTTTGGGATTTGAACCTATAACCAACTCTCCGGTTCAATTAACTCATGGCTCACCGTCGCCAACTTCTTCGAAAAATCCCGTAATAATTCATTCATAACCAGGGAAAACCTGTGCTTTTTTTATTTATCTTTAATTTTACACCTGTGCCTGTGTGAGTTAATGGTGTGTGAGTGTCCGCTGCGATGGGCTGGCGCCCCATCCTGGGTTGTTCCCCGCCTGGTGCCCGTGGGCTCCGGACCCGTCGCGGCCCTGAATAGGACATGCAGGTACAGAACATGGGTGGTTGGATGAAATTCTACCACTTGCAACAAACTTTAAAAACAAATAGACTTTTAATAGCAAGAGAAACTGCTCTTTATATACCTAAATACCTAAAATGTGAATTATATTTCCTATAATGACCGAGAAAGAACAGTATACCGAATACAGGTACTAATTTCTTTAATTATACTAAGTTAATACTAACTAAATTATAGCGCTGCTCCTAAAAGCATCGTTGCCCGTCTTTAAAAAAAAGTCTGGAAAACCCTCCTCTAAATAAAGCGTTTAGTTTATAATGACAAACGAGAAAAGTTAGATATCGCCCATTTACCCATGCCGATTCCCCTGTGAGGAGTTGGAAATGCGAAGCAGAAAGCGTCGGTTCCGCTGTACCTCACAGCCGCGACGCTTTACATGCATCGACCATTTCCTAATTCATAGAGCCCACGAAAATAGCAGCTTTCGATAGGTTTCTTCAAGCGGACGGGAGAAAATGGCTGTCTGTCTCGTTGAAACGCTGTTATTTGAGACCGTAGTTTTGCGATTATAATGCAGAACGCAGAGCGTAATGCAGAACTTAAGGTTTTGAACTGACTGGACTTTAAACCCAGTCGATAACGCATGGTAATGGCAGCATTATCAAAATGCTGTTAGGCAATTTAGCTGAGCCAAAGAAAAGCAAATGGAAGATTAATTATGTATTAATTTGAGGAATTGCCGCTTCAGAAGCCGGAGACCACAGTCCCCAATTAGTCTTATCCCGCGGTATAGTATAATTCATGTTCTCTAAATAAAAACATCTGCATCCATTTTTAATATTTAAACATTCGACAATCTGTTATGACACAATGGAAATAAGTTCCTGATTACATGTTTTTGTCCTTATTTTGTCTGTAGTTCAAGGAACGGCGTAGTGTTTTTATATTTGGTAGCTTTGGCTTCCACATTTCCTAAAGTCTAGCCACATTTAAGTCGATGATGAGATCCCAAATCAAGTCGAACCCCCCCCGAGTGATCTTTTTATGACTGACATGGCACTCTAGCTATCCAGAGCGAATATCAGCGGGCTAATTGGCGATAGCTGCGTGCCTCAGATTGCATTTAGCACCGGAATCTGAAATTATTGCATACACTGAGTCAAACAATTATTCGGCTAGGATGAAAGGGCCAGAAAGTCAAACAGTTTTATTCATATATAGGGTTTACTCGATTCACAAAAGGCGGTTTTACACTGGGATTCCGTAATCATCTTTTGTTGAAGCTTTTGTCTCATTAAACAGAAAATCTGACTGGATGCGAAACCCCTGTTCTTGTAACTGTCCCAATTCCCTGCATGCCCTGAGCTGCCGAGGGCACTGTGGTCGCCTGTCTACGTAACACTGACTTTCGGTCTGGGGAGGCCTACTGTTTAATTTCGATTATAGCCCAGGACCGATATTGTCAAAATCAGATTAGGCCGACAGCCCGCTATAGGCATTATTATCCAGCCAGAAACATCTAAATGGTTTTCGATTTGAAATTAATGATTGAAACGTGCATTTCCTGCCTAAACCGCACAAGTCATGTTACATTATCCATAGGTCCTATATATAATTAAGGTATTCTAACGCGTTAATTAGTTTATTGACTTCGTAGCTAGGCAATATTCTAAAATAATGAAGAAGACCTTTCATTTGTATGTGGCCGTAGTAAAAACAAACGTGTGCTGTTTACATTTATGATGTTTCACAATGGTAGTAGGTCTGTCAGAACCAGGAGTACATATTTTGGTTAAGGTTATGATACATATCAATGCAACAACATATAACTTGCCTTTTCTGTACATAGGAATACATGCCTTAGCAAAAGAAACAAACATTTAGACATTGGGCTGTGGTAACATATCTAAAATGAAATATGTAGCGTTATAATTAGTATAAAAATTTAAAGATCTTCATGGTTAATCTTTTAGGTTAGTTTTCTCAATATGTATATTAATTTGACATTAGTTGTCATTAAAATAGTCATCGTGAATAGTCTCCCCCACAAATAATGCACTCGGCGTCGTTTCCTATTAATATTTTCTATATGGCATGGTTTTGAAATACTACATCGACATAATGAAAAAGGGAAACTGGAATGAGAGAGAAATAAAGAGACAATAGTGATGACGCTGGGTGGATAAAACCGAATGTTTTATTGTTTCATGCGTGCGGCTCCTCGCGTAGCCGGTAATTTGGCTCCGCGCATCGCGGAGTCCTTCACCCGCGGTAAGGACGGTTGCCCAGATACTAGCGAACCAATAATCTTTTAACAGGTCGCCCGCGCTCCCTTATACGGCTGTAACGTTGCTGCAGTGCAGACGCGCAGAGACCAATCATTTACACCACCATAAAAGGAAAGCCGCATCCTTTTTCCTTTTAGCGGCGCTGCACAATGCGCACTGCAGACCTAGTAGATCGCCTCGGCACTATATAGATAAAATATGTAACCTATGCATGCAAATTTACGTGCACTCCCACCATATTAAATCCCGTTCTGTTCCTTTTGAAGACATACATTTACGCTTTGTGTCTACATGCTTAATATTTTTTGCAGTATGTGTACATATGTTTTTGTGCATGCCATTGATATTCTTTGAATACAGTAAACGCGGAAATGTAATAGGTCGTCAAGCAAATGGTTAATGTCCAATACCGATTTGTCGACACCCGGAATGGCGCAATGAGCGATTCTTTTGTCTCTTTCGTACACACCCAACCACCCATTATCTCTGTCCTACGTTCTCTTTTTAGACCACCTTGTTTTTTGTCGTTATTAATATACATTTCCAAGGTAATACCGAAATGTTTATGCTTCCCAATTACCGAGTTGAGAATTAGCATGTGAAAATACAATCGACGGAAATGAAAACTTCCCCGCACAAATGAAACGGTAGCGCTTAATAATGTAAATATGCGCAACGTAATTCCAATATACACTCTTAAATAGAAGAATGTTGTAAAGGAAGGAGAGGTGTACCGACATAAAGCGAAATGGCGACGCGTATTCTACGCGAGATCAGCCCCCGCCCCCTCGGCTCTCAAATTCCAAGTTCAAATTCAGCAAGCCATTGCACATTACAAAGGCTTGGGTATCAAATAAAAGGAAATATGCGAAATCAGTACAAAAAAGGAGAACGTGATCTTTGGTCTCACTTGTTTACCAGGACTGGTTACATTGCGATATTACTCGAAGGGACTTAACAAGAGCGTTTTTCTGTCCCGCATTTAACCGTTTGATCATCCAGACGTTCTCTAAATCTCTAAACAGATTAACATTCAATCTTAAAGCTGAATTTAAAGCAGGGAGTACACTTTGACGGAGCAACATTTATACTTTAATCCAGTTCTTTAGAGTATGACAGGAACGTCGTTGGTGGACTGCTACACGCATACATTTAACAGTAATGGCGGCTTTATTTTCGGATAAACACACAGGACCAAGTAATTTACGTCTTATCTTTGATTCCTAGACATCTACCTCATGTATTTTGGAATTAGTCCACAAATAGCATTTTTTTCTAGCCTTTTCGCCGAACACAATATCACGAATACCTGTCCAGGAGAAACGGAGTTTCAATAAATTCCTACAGAAAGAATAAATAAATAAATTGGATCAGCGAATCACAGAATAATTGTTTTGAAATGTATAAGACGTCCCTCAGATGTGTAGCCTAGTACTTTCTGATGCTACTGTTATAGTAGCGTTAGACTTAAATAATCTTTAAACGAGTTATTTTAGTATCTCAGATATTTACTTATTACTAATAACATCGTTATGCCTATATGTTTTAAATAGCGATAGCTTACAATTATCCTTTGATATGAAGATGCATGTATCATACCATACAGAGAATTAGCATAATTATAAGTACGATAACTAATAATTATATAATTATGGCGTTACAAAACAGCTGTTCTTTTGAGCGAATTTTGCATTTTCTATCACGACCATTTCAACTTCCAGACTGATATCTAGCTGTATAATTATGTTCGGCAACAAAAAAGCGAATAATATTAATTTAAAGGCTCGAATATGCGGCTTCTCGAGCGTATCAAAAAGAAGGATACTTTGGTATTATTTTTTATGTCGGCACTCCAATACGCCCAAGCAAGTTGCTCTTAGCATTATTAAAGCATAATAGCGTGAAATTAAATATGTGCTGCATTTAATTGATCTTGCTTAGCCCAATCGCCAACAAATTCTCTTAACAATGTGAACGCCATAACTCAGCGTTTTTGTTAATTTCGTTAATTATCCAGCCACATATTTTCCGACCGCTTATCCTGGAACTTATCTTAACTAGAGCACTTTAATATACACATTTAAACACAGTATTTTTTAATCTTAAAGCAAAAGGGCGGATTGATTTGAATAATAAAAATTTCTCCCCGCGTTTCCGTAATATTTCCGTAAAAATAGAACAGTCGAAACTACCATGCAACAAACACTGAATTTCAAATATTATTTCAATAGTTTTACTAATTTATTTAGGTTGCTTAATCGAATTAAGGAACTTTTTAGACTTTTTGGATGGTAAACGTTAACATGGAACGTGAACTGCTATCAGATTTTATCCATATTCTGTTTGAAAGGAGGCATTGCTAATGAATTCTGCATAAATTATATAGCGGCATAATTAACATTATTTAGGAATTAATCGCATACTGCATGTATTGCATTTCTGCTGATTATCACTACTACTGCTGTTACTACTACCACTACCACTAGCCCTAATAATAATAATAACTACTACTGCTGTTACTACTACCACTACTACTAGCCCTAATAATAATAATAACTACTACTGCTGTTACTACTACCACTACCACTAGCCCTAATAATAATAATAATAATAGCAACAATGTGACACAATGGCCTTTAATAATATTATTTTAATGAATATGAGCCATTTCATTTTTCCTGAAAGTTATTTTTATTAAATTTATACAACGAATAATACTTTATATAAAACACATATATATCTTCTGTTTTACAAAGACAACATTACAAAAAATATACAAAATTTTGTTATGTTGGCGATTTTGTAGCTTTATACAACATCGAATTTTACTTAAATTAAAAAGATAATAAAATAAAAAATGCATATAAAATGGAAACACGCGTTCCTTACGAGTTCTAGTACAAAAAACATTACCTCCAACGAGTGAATCTATTATAAAATTCTCACATAAAGATTATACACAGAAAAAAAGTTATATACCTCCGCTATTGAAATTTATTTCCTTATAAATTGTATAATTAATATTCTAGAACAGATTTTTTTCTTTTAATTCTATGAACTAAAAACTCAAAAAAAAGAAAATGTATTAATTTAGAGGCGTATAAAGAGGGCGGATTTCAGTGTTAACTGATTTTTATTTTTAATATAAATGAGAATATGAAGCGTATTAGTTGTAGCGGGTAATGCAAGAGAACGGCTTATATAAAAACTAAAGATGTAAGACAAAGATAAGGATATGCTTATATAGATGGTTTAAACCTGATTTGCAACAAGTAACTGCGGATACGGGGTGGCTGAGGTGTTTAGTTTTGATTGTAATGAAGCAAACAGTAAATATTCTCTAAAATAGCTTCCCCTATTTACTCAAAAATTGGTTTCAATGTTCACTTGGGTGACACATTGGTTGTAGCTGGATAGTCTTCATACTTTAGTATATAACAATCAGAATAAGTTCAGAATTATCAGAATAGGTTCATTAAAATGTCTAATATAAATGACAATATTAATCACGCAGCTCGCTCACATGCAAATACAAAAAGAGACACTAAGAGCTAACATGAACAGCGTAAAGTAACGTATTTATTAATAACACGACAAAGACGTTAATTTATCCTTTCAAGGGAGCAGTTCCGTTGACTGTCTTGAAATGAACGGGCTATGCAAGAAAGCCACAGCTAGTTAAACGGCGGTTCGAGGCTACAGCGCACTTGCAACACAAGCTTCTCTTCCTCCTAATGGGAAGCTCCGCCTCCTTAACTTAGCAACCCGGACACGTGGCGACGGACAGACCAATGGGCTTCCTCGGAACGATTCCACCGACTACCGTGCCTAGGCAACACATTAAAACGTAATGACGTCTGTGCTGGATATGAGTATTATGGGTTGTCTGGAATTCAGCTTCGAGTGGCGAGAGGATAAATATCTAACGGTAGGCAGAAGTAAACATGGAGTTGTCGGCCGTCGGGGAGCGGGTGTTCGCGGCTGAGTCCATTATCAAACGGCGAATACGAAGAGTACGTGAAGCCGGCGACATATTTTTTATTTTATTTTTTGTTTTTACAGAATTCGGAGGCAACAGCGTTTCACTAACTACGTATATTTTTCTCCCCTCTCGTTACACTCGCAGGGTCGAATGGAGTATCTGGTGAAATGGAAAGGATGGTCTCCGAAGTGAGTAGTTCCTGCCGCGCAGACGTCGCCAGCGAGAGGCTGCTGGCGGCTCTGCGGCGCTCATGCGACGTCGCGGCAGACCTCGGCTTTCGCTGGATTATCCCCCCCCCTAGCTAGCTCGTTAACGGCGGATAAATGCGCAGTTAGACGCCGCTTGCACGTAATTCCGCGCCGTTTCATGCCAGAGACGCGAAATACGGCCCGCGACTGTCGTGTCAACGTATTGTTGTCGCCGCGTAGGTACAGCACATGGGAACCGGAGGAGAATATCCTGGACTCTCGCCTCTTCGCTGCTTTCGAAGAGAGGTAAGCTTGTCGGCGGCGGGGGCCTTGAGCCGCAGACACCCGCCTGTATCTGTCTGCTGCTGCTGCTGCTGGATGTGTGATATTCGGTGTTGCAGAGAGCGGGAGCGGGAGCTGTTCGGGCCGAAAAAGAGGGGACCTAAACCCAAGACTTTTCTTCTAAGAGTAAGTGCTCTGTTTGTGCTACAGGGAGCTAAAGGTGTATCTGTCAGACTGGTGCTGTGATCGAATCTACTGTCAGGCACGTAGCATGAAAACAGACTGAAGCTAGTCTCCTCCCACTTATACTTGACTTGGGCAGTTCAGCCCAGCTGCGAAACGATTTGACATGAACTGAATTGCCTCTGCTTTTCTTGTAAGAAAGAGGGACACCTGAGATCGGAGTGGCCATAGATTGGCTATTCATTAACAGCCTTTTCTGAAGATTACTGTAGAAATACTGTCACAACTGGTGGCCACAATCTTACATTTAAACTGAGATCTAAAGCAGTATAGCTACCAGCGATCCTTGTGTAAAGTTCTTTAGATTGTGTAAGTGATGCCATAGGCTAATACAGACTGGCTTAAGCTCAAAAATGTAGGGTGGGCCACTGATTTCTCTGGAGAGGCTGGGGGTGTGTGTGTGTGTAAAAATGTTTCGGCTTGTTTCTTTACTCTTTAAAAAAATCTGTAATTGGTTGGCATTTACCCAGGCATCCTTGGTGTGCTAAGCTCATGATTGGAGAGGCGAACCCCACCATATTGTAATAATAAATGTGTAGTTTAATGCACATAATATCATTAGTGTCATTTTCTACAGTCAGACAGAAATTCATGAATACAGTGCCTATAATTTAAGTAAATGCGTTACATTTTCTGCAGGTTAGTGGAGGATACACTTATTTAAAAACTATTTAACATTGTATCAGTTGATTGCCATGTAGACTATGATAGGATATTGACATAATATTGGACCAGCGTCCATGGTCACTGCAGCCATCGATGAAGGATGGCGGGATGGATGGTTAAGTAACTCGTCATCATCTTATAACCGCTTTGCGTTCATCCCCACAGGCTCAAGCGAAGGCGAAAGCTAAGATGTATGAATTCCGCAGTGATGCCGCAAGGGGGATGCGGGTGTCGTTTCCCAGCCCGGAGCCCGTCGCCACCCCACGAGCTCGCGAGGGCCTCCGTGCTATTGTCCCCATGATATTTCCCCCCAGCACGGTTAACAGGGGGGAGAGCGTGCGCGTCCTTCCCGGGGAGTCGGCCCGGGAGCACCGAGCCGCTTTCCTGGCAAAGCCGCTTTCAGATGGCTTCGTCTCCATGGCCAAGAAGAGAGGGCCTAAGCCCAAGATACGTTTCAAAGACAACCTGTACGGCGGAGCGGAGCCTTCGAAGCGAAGGTCCGAGGAACACGTGACCTACCTCCCAGTCAAAATGAGGAAGCACACCACCATGGAGAGCGAGAAGATGGGGCCGCTGAGGGTGATTAAACTGTCCCAGAGGCATCCGGATGATCCCGGGTATTCTCAGGTGCAGATGCGGGCTGTTCCCGGCGGAAGCTCTCAGCAGTACTGTGGGTCAGAGAGGGCTTCTCCCGCGCACAGAGGCCTGGAAATGCAGAGCTGCCGGACGCCAGAATGCCCGGACGGCATGTCCTATTCCCACCCCCAGCTCAAACGCCTGGAATCCAAACAGCCGTCGCTCGTCGCCGGAATCCCCGCGACGGGGATTCTTGGACAGGCCGAGGAAGATTCGTGGAGCCCATGTTTGGAGAACATGGAGAAAGTTGTGGTGACAGATGTGACGACGAACTTTTTGACAGTAACAATAAAGGAGAGCTCTACAGATCAAGGATTCTTCAAAGATAAAAGATGATTCTATAATCTTGTATACACTTGTATAGACTTTCTTAACTATTTTCTTTGAAAATAATCCTTACGTAATGGTATCATTTAACAATTTAAAATTTTCTATATGACAGTACGGAAATTATTATATGTGAATTTGTGTGTACAGGATTGTCTAGGTGTAATGATTAAAAGACAAGTCTGTAAGCAGTATATAAATTCTCCTGGCTTAGACCATTTGTAATGGGGGTGCATGTATAAACACATTAACTGTAGTTAGTGTATGGTTTGAAAATTTGGAAATCTAACAACTGCTTATGTGGAGTTATGATATAACTCCAGGAAATGTAAAAGCTAAAGGTGAAATTTGAATGCGTAATCAAAAAGCATTTTATGTCTGTCTGTCGAGTTGTTTAATTTCCAGTACAGAATATTGAAAAAGCACTCTTCATAAATGAAAATGTAAGTGCATAAAAAGCATTTTAAGGACTCCTGCTTAAATAAAGTTTTGGAAAATGTCCAACTGTTTCACTTTGCCCATTTAATAGGCCAAAAAATAACAAACATTTACACTCAGTATTGACTGCAACATAAAGTGAGATTATTAGGTATTAAAATGATCCACTCAAAATTACAGTATTAATTGTGTCTAATGCCAGGAAAATTAGTTGACTTCATGTTCTGAATAATTTCAGAGTCTGTGTCCAGTAACATCAAGGTGTTCATAGAATTGCTGTTGACTTGGATGATTTAATGTTGAAATAATATTAACTTTATTTCTGCTTGGTTAACTTGGTTATGTTCCAATGCGTTGGTATATGAATCATTGAAATACTTGCTCTGTGGCGTTGATGACGAAACCTCATGTAATACCTGTAAAATTGCCATTAAGTAAACTGTTGCAGGAAATTATGTATTCTTTATGACTATTTTCATGCCCTGTTTTGTTGGTAGAGTGCAAACTTGTTTCTGTTGCTTTGAACCAATTTGCCTTTTCTGCGTACGCGTCGCAATGTTAGCGCTATGATTATTATTACAGCTTTCAGCGCAACATTGACAGTTGTATTTTTGTATGTATGTGTGCGAATAAACGTATTAGTGTTTTCCTCATCATCTCGGGACGTCGAGAAATGCTAATATTTACTCTCATTTGGTTTGTTGTATTGATTAACTCGGTAAAAATCCGGCATGCAAGAGACAGCATTGAAATGTACTAATGTCTGTAACTACGCTCACTTCAGGCAGCAAACGGCAAACACGGCATCACCCAATAATAGCTCTTATAAGCTTTTTTAGACTGTTAAGACATTGCATTGTATTGACCCTGATGCTGTGCTAGAAAATTAAATGTAAAACGATGTCAAATTGTTCATTATAAGGAAAATTACCATTTAAACCAAACTCCACACGCAAGGATGTCTGCATGTTACTACTGTTGTCAAGTGGACGCCTGGACCGTGCTTTAGATAAAATATTAATTATTCGATTCAATAATTTCATATGAAAAAAGTCTCTCAACTCTTCGGGCCCAGTGAATGTGTCATTAAAGACTAAAGGTAAATCATGCAAACTATGTCAATCGGTGACCGAAATCTTACGTATTAATGACGCAGATATTTTACACGTCAGGTTTCTGCGGTGCATTTCCCGAGGAAATTATCGCTCTTCTTGTTTGCGCGGAGCGCCGAATAATTTGCCTTTTCTGAATGAATGGTTATATTTATATTGAAAGATAAGATTTTCAATCGATGTTTATCCGTCTTGAGAGAGGGGAAAGGGGGAAAGGTAGGAAGAATTTTATGTCAGTTCTGATGTCTTTGTAGGTCTGAAAATGACTTTAATCCGGGTATAAGTACATCATCAAATCTGATATATTTAAATAGGTGTATATAATTGAAATAATTCATGCGACGGAGTCGTATGCATTTGAAGTTGCTTGGATCATAAAAATGTTTTTGGAGATACATTTTTACAGTGTTGTTCAGTAGCTAAGCGCCGTCTTTTGTCATTTTTTGCCAAGTATTTGCGATATCTGTATTTGCAGAAACTGGCAAAAAGCTACCTGAAACATTTTTAAAAGAGAGTTTAAAAGGGGTTTGGACTATTGGTTCCGACTTTGACGTTTAAGATTGTTTGCAATTTGTTTCCTGTCATGTAGTAATTTTGAGTCGAACCTTTGCTGCATTAATATGTATGCAACTTTAGGAAATAATGATTCTTTACAGTATTACAGTTGTTAAATTATACGTTGAAGGTCGATATTCCGTAAATATGTAGATTTTCGTCATTGTAATTCCTAAAAATATATGCTGTAATCAGTTAAGAAAATAAGAACATTATATTGCAATCGAATTTTTTTCAACATGTAAAGTAAATATCTTTCAATATTCGCTACCCACTGAGGGCATCAATATAATTAACCTACATTTTTTGCATTACTATTTATAGCAGGAAACACAATAAACGTCCATATATATGTGAATTGTTTTTATCCTGGAGAAAAATTAAAAAATATTTTAACAAATTCAGGTAACAGCCTAAAGTCAGTTTAGTTAGAAAAGAAACCTTTGTTTCAAGTATTTTCTAGCAATTTTTACGTGTTTCTTTTACATTGTCTTCAGCTCCGTGCCCGCCGTAAAACAGCCAGTATTTTTAAATCACGTATCTTGTCCATAATTGAGGACGTCGCTTAGGCCTATATCTACCTATGGTTAGTCATTTAGAACCGTAGAAGGCTAATACATATTATGCATACTCCGAAAAGTCTCTGTCCCTCGAAATCGCTTTATTTAAACCACGACAGACCTTCAAACCCCAGTTTCTGAATAATTCCGGCAACAATACCAGCATCGTTTAACAATCGTGAAATATGCCAAATGCGCTCTGCATCTGCGCAAATAGCACGTACGTACAGTACAAATGACTAATTATTTCGAAATATTTTCACCGTTATTCCATAGATAATATTTCCAACACTTTGTCGCAATAATTCGTGCATATCTGATATTCACCGAGAATATGTAATCAGCTACAATATTCAAAAGTCTCCACGTGGGGAGAAAGATATTGCTCGATATTTTATTCAATTCGATATAATTTCTATGCTTTATTTTAAGCTCAGTGCACTACTGCCCTGTGACAAATACTCAATCACCGGAACAGTGGGCCTACTTTCAAAACCTACATGAATTATTTATAGTGGATATTTTTATATTTTTTTAATGCATGCACACAATAGTGCATTCAAATTAAATATTTTTAAGCAATGGTGCATTTTTGAGATTCTCACTGAAAACAAAACAGATCCAGTTGATTATTATTCATTTTTTGCACACGAATATAACATTGAAAATTATAGAGAGCCCACTGAGGAACTGCCCCCACCCTCATTATTTCCGAAACTCACTCATAACAGAACAGTGTACATCTTTAAATAAAACAGGAGTTATAAAGGGCAGATGAGTCCCTATTAATATTTACCAGCATAGGCCCGAACTGGAGCTCGTTTATCATTCTACAGATTTGCCTCCCTGCCCACAACCGGAAGCTGTTCACCAAATAATATAAATTTCACCAAAGCAGGCCCTGCAAGGTCCAGTCAACGAAACGACTTAACGAATTGTGAACTTTCTTCGTAGTACAATAGTAAACTTTTATGAAGCTGTAATGTGACAACTGAAAGGGGGTGAATATTTTATTAGCTTGACAAACGTTACAGACTGCTCTATATGGCAAATATATAATTAAGAATTCGGTGATATAACCTCTTCAATTCCAGTTTCCATGTTTCCCTAGTTCGGGCCACGTGTTTTCCGCCGAAAAAAAAAAAAAACTGTCAAAGCTTCTAATTTTGTCAGATATTACAAATGTGGCTAGGCGATCGCTAAAGCAGTCAGTGTGACGTCGTTTCACTATCCAGTGTTCTTTTGTCCCGTTGCACTTTGAATTCGGCTATACGTCAAGCTAGAAACTGTGTTCCGTCCCACTATGTACTTGTTCACAGCTGTTGATGACAGTGAAGTACCCTTAATCCTAAAAACATGTTTCTTCTTATACAATCAGGCGCTCCTTTTCCGCGTTAAACTCAGATGCCATTTTTAAACACTGGAATAACAGCGAGACGTCCCAAAAATAAACAAGCTAGCTGCGCTGTAATACTGAGAGAGAAGGGAAGGGTGCGGGTCAGGGACGCGGCCAGCCCCCCACACCAACTCCCTCTGCCCCATGACTCCGCTATTACCTATTCAGCTGTCTAACAGCTTCCGATCCAAAACAGTTGTTTAAGCGAAATCTTTAGGACCTCACATAATCAGGCGCACATTTATTGAGATACACGCCATTTTTATTATACATTTTGCTTACATTTATTACATTTGTTTGAATATTCACCGAACATCTGCACACGATTCGACGTTTTTGCTTTTGGACATGCCATCCACGGCACTCATTGGCCGCTTATATAAAAAGAGTGTTAAAATTGCGATTGTATAAGTAACGTGTTCATTATTAGAATAACTTGGATGTCACTGAAGAGATATATGCACTGTGTTTCACAACTGAAAGTAAAGACTACATATATGTTTGCATATCAACAGAAAAGCTGTACAAAAAACAAGCGACTTTTCTGTCCGATCAGTTATATCATCCATCATCTTCACGCTGCACTTTTACCCTACAGACAAAGACAATTTATCAAGCACACAGCACATAAGAAAGATAAATGTCCGGTCAGCATGCATTTGCCCTGCCTTTGTCAACAGCATCTGAAATCTTATTTGCATCCATCTGCAATATTTCATGCCACATTTAACTCAGAGTGTGATGCATTATTATCAGCAATAGTTAAGATACTCGCACACTAATTTCTAGTATTAGAATGTGAAAAAAATAAACTGCTATCCAAAACTGGAAGGATTAACAGCCATTAGAGTCTAGTATAAATGACTCTAATTAAATCAAAATATAACTAAATGAGGGATGTAAGCGACAATTAGCTTTAAATAATTGTCAGATGTCTTATTTTTAATTAAATATATCCTTGTTTAAATATAATCTTCAAATAGACTGGAATATCTCTTTTTTAGGCCAAAGGATTGTATATATTGTGTGTCAGATATGTTAAATTAGTTTAAAAATGCTCCTTTGTTTGCAGCTTTAACAAAGTTTTACTTAGATATCTTGAAATTGTTTATCTCCTATCATCTTGGCTGGTCGTATAAAGTGAGCAGGATTTAGCAATTAAGAAAGACAATGCAAGGGTGGTGAGCTTTTGCAAGACCCTGAGTGAAGAGTTCTTGAAGCAGGTTCAAAGCACTATAATATATACAGGTTTCTTGTGAAAGGAAACAGTAGTAGGAGAGGCCCAGGACTATTGTTGAATGAAATCTGGTATCTGTTTCTTGTTAATCTGTGTACGTTCAGTGTGACATGTTCCATAAGCATCAGAGGTGTTGTTAGGAGCTAGCAGAAAGGGAGGCACAGCCAGCCGGGGTTAGTGGGAGAAGGGAGACGTGCCCCCCAGCAGGGGGTTAGTGGGAGAAGGGAGATGTGCCCCCCAGCAGGGGGTTAGTGGGAGAAGGGATGACGTGCCCCCCAGTAGGGGTGTATGACAGGCATGGGGGGCCAAGCACATTACAGAGGCCTTTCAATACAGAATATTGGGCAGGGGGGGGGGGCAAGGTGACATTTTGTCAGGAGTTGAAGAATTTCTAGCAATGCTTGAGGTCCCTGGTATCTGCTAAGGCTTTGGGGAAATGGCAGCAGCAAAAGAGAGGTGAAAAGAAATAATATGTGTCTAGGGGTGGCTATTAAATGCATGTCAGGGGCAGTTAAAACCATAAAAGTCAGGTAAATGAAATGAAAAGCGATCACCCTCCTGTGTATATCTGGAATATCGTTACATTATAATACTCCTTGGCTCATTTTGAAAGTCAGGCTGCCAGGGCCGGTCCTCACTTGCGCTCTGATAAAAACCTCTCTGTAATAACGAGTGAAGCATCTGGCAGCAGGAAACATCTTAAGAAGCTGCATGGATGCCGGTGATGTCCAATATTTCTTAGAGCGAGAGCTACTTGTATATGGCGAGTACTCTAGCGAGTACATGGCGAGTACTCTGGCGAGTACATGGCGAGTACATGGCGAGTACTCTGCCGTCTTTTCGATTCACGACAATTTTGTCGACCGGGGGAGTCGGGTGCCTTTCTTGGTATATTTTGCCGACCGGGAGGAGGGGGTCCCACCCAGCATTTGTGGGGGGAGGGGAGGGGGGTGCATGAGCATCTGCATGTATTGACTACAAATGTCTTGCCAATTTACTAGTTGGCTACCACTGGTGCCTTTGGTGGTGTTTAGCTCAGTGGGTTAGGCCTCTGTGCCCTTGACGGGAAATCTGCTAAATCTGCTAAAGTGTCTGCTAAATAAATAAATGTACGTGTTTGTATTTTTACTTCTCCTTGGTATCACGATTTGGAGAAGGAGGTTCCTGATAAGTGTCTGCGATACACATAACAAAAACAGTAACGGCAGTCCTCCGAAAACCTAAACCTCCACGTTTATCAAAAGCAGCTATGTAATGTGTAGAAAAGGTAGCGACGAAAATGTCCTTAGTTTAGGAAACCGAAAAGTGACTACTAGGAAAACAGAGCTCGCACTGACCTTCAGCATATGGCACTAAACAGCTAGGTGCCAACAGGCTGGAGAGGCTGTCTAAGCACACAGCACACACGTACCTGGAGAGGCTGTCTAAGCACACAGCACACACGTACCTGGAGAGGCTGTCTAAGCACACAGCACGCACGTACCCGGCTCGCCTTTTTCTCACCATATCCCCGCTTCCACAGTGTAACCCAGAACTGCAGCATCTCGAAAGGCAGCCTTCTCTGCCACATGTAAACTGCCTCAAAAGCTGATTTGCCTTCCTTTGCACGCAACAGGACAAAGGGCATAGTTCAGGGTAGATACTGTAGATCAAGAGTGACGTGCTGCACGCTGCTGGCGCCTGGCGAGCTCAGTGCCATGACCAGTCCATCGGGGGGCGCTCATGAACAGCAAGCCCTACACTTACTACCTGGGCCAGTAAAGGCTACACAAGTCAGTGTCAAGTGCACTGAAGTTAATCACACATATATACATTCATCTTATCTCACTATGTTTTAATAGACCAGTTGTTTTAACCCCTATCCCGTGTTTGGGGTCAGTCTGACCCCAGAGCATCATTAAACGGTAGGCAAATTTCACATGGGGAAATTATCACAGGAAAAGGGTTTAAACAAGGGTGCTGATGGTCTTCCTGGATTCAGACTCACACCTGTACACAGAATCATCATCCCGCGACACCAGATTGCAGAAAACACCAGAAGTGAGCCAGTGGTTCTCAGACCCACAGCTGTTCCAACAGTATGAGAAAATGATTTATTATAATCTGTCTCGTCCGTTCTTTTTACTTTTTTTTTTTACTGTTACCATTCACCGAAGAAGGTTCACTTCTAAAAAACTACTCTGTGAACAAAACTTTAGTTTTTAAATCAAGTGGAAAAAGTATTGATGCATTTGATGCATATTTGCATGGTAAATTTGTGGTACTTTTGTTTTTTTAGAGATTTTTTTATGCAGTCCTTAGGGACTGCCCTCCCTCAGAGGAATTCACTCCGTCTCAGAGCAGAATGCCATTAGAGGTTGTTTTTGGGGGAGCAACAAAGTGCCCATTCATTCCCCCATCTCCACGGGGATCTGGGCTCGGGGAGCATGTGACCCGACCGGCCAACCTGAGCTGAGCTCTGAAAGCGAACCTGGCTCGGTGCAGGCGGCGGGCGCGCAGCGCGTAAAGGTTCCGATCGAGAAGGAAGCTTTGCATAAACTCCCGCGTCCGCTGTGGCAGCTGACGCATTGTTTTCGCGCCGTTTAATCTACAGTGCGACTTCAGAGAATGTTAAGAAGAGAGAGAGAGAGAGAGAGAGAAAGAGAGAGAGAGAGACTAGAATTCGTATAGGCTGGACAATGCCGAAAACAGGACACGGCCGCTTGCTCAAGAGTGTGGCTTCGGTAATCAATGTGTGTATATGTAATGAAATAATGTACATAAGATGGAAATTTTGACAGAAAAAAAACTGTTTATAATAACTGAGCTTAGCATTGTATTGAAATATTTTTTTTCTTAAAAGAGAACATGGATGTAGAATCTGTTTTGAGGTTTGAGATAAGTCACTGTATAACTATAAGAATGTGTTCTTTGACTGTTGGAATAATAGTCATATAATGTTCTGTTTTCTTCATCTGATTATTAGTAGATACTGATTAAAATCTTACACTGCAGACATTATGGTGTACACCAGTAGCGTAATAAATAAATACATGTTCCCACCTACGCTATGAGGATGACCAGCAAGTGGAAAGGTGAAAAGCTGATAGAAGTGTTTTCACCTCTGCCATTTAACCCCTATCCCGTGTTTGGGGTCAGTCTGACCCCAGAGCATCATTAAACTGTAGGGAAATTTCACATGGGGAAATTATCACGGGAAAAGGGTTAAGGGAGCCCTGAAGGTGAGGGCTCAGCTACACGCATGTCGCGTTACATTTCCGGCTGACAAGACTGCGGAAGCATCGGGATAACGCCTAAGATACTTTGCAGCATCCCATGTGTCATGCCTGCAGAGGCCCGTCAGATTTATTTGTGGCCAGAATTCTGTGGGAATTGCTCAGTTTATCATGGATATCAGCTTGTCCTATCGCCAAAATTGTAATCATCATATCATCCATTATAACATCTTCTAACCACTTACCCCAACACTGATCATAAATGAAAAACTTAGAAAGCATCCTTCAAAAAATCCTGTAAGACAAAGTATTTGTCTTAAAAGCCAATAGATCCTCAATCAATCAATTATGTATTAGGTGAGTTCTTAACTTTGACATATTGGGATCAGGAAAAATGGGCAAGTGTAAGGATCTGAGTGACTTTGACAAGGGCCAAATTGTGATAGTTAGATAACTGGGTCAGAGCGTCTGTTAAAAGACAGGTCTTATGCGGTGTTCCCAGAATACAATGGTCCGTACCTACCAAAAGTGGCCCAAGAAAGGCAAACCGTTGGACCGGGACATGGGCGCCCAAGGCTCATTGATGCACCTAGGAGCCTGTCTAATCTGTTCCCAGAGCAGAGCTAGAGTGACACAAATTGCTGATAAAGTTAATACTGGCTCTGATAGAATAATATTTCAGAACATACAGTGCACACTTGCTGCGCAAGGGGCTGTGTAGCTGCAAACCAAAGTCCCCACGCTGACCAAAAGTGCCTATGATCAGCACCTGCGTGTCAGAATTGAACCGTGGAGCAATGGAAGAGGGCAGCCTGGTCTGATAAGTGACGTTTTCTGTTACATCATGTGGACAACCATGTGTGTGTGCCGGGTGTCATTTACCTGGGCAAGAGATGGTTCCAGGATGGAGGAGGCGGTGGGATAGCCGGAGAAAGCAGTGGGATAGACGGAGGAGGCAGTGGGATAGCCGGAGAAAGCAGTGGGATAGATGGAGGAGGCAGTGGGATAGCCGGAGAAAGAAGTGGGATAGACGGAGGAGGCAGTGGGATAGCCGGAGAAAGCAGTGGGATAGATGAAGGAGGCAGTGGGATAGCCGGAGAAAGCAGTGGGATAGACGGAGGAGGCAGTGGGATAGCCGGAGAAAGCAGTGGGATAGACGGAGGAGGCAGTGGGATAGATGGAGGAGGCAGTGGGATAGCCGGAGAAAGCAGTGGGATAGATGGAGGAGGCAGTGGGATAGCCGGAGAAAGCAGTGGGATAGACGGAGGAGGCAGTGGGATAGCCGGAGAAAGCAGTGGGA
>JAODKK010000093.1:8385268-8400784 GCA_026774405.1 Petrocephalus microphthalmus | reverse complement strand
CCATCCCCGGCACTGCAACCACGCCCCCTTTACTCCTCAAACGATATAGATGTAAGGCAGGACTCTGCTCCATCCCCGGCACTGCAACCACGCCCCCTTTACTCCTCAAACGATATAGATGTAAGGCAGGACTCTGCTCCATCCCCGGCACTGCAACCACGCCCCCTTTACTCCTCAAACGATATAGATGTAAGGCAGGACTCTGCTCCATCCCCTGCACTGCAACCACGCCCCCTTTACTCCTCAAACTCCATGGAGAACTAACAGCTATTAAGCATTCTCTGTGGCTGACTACCCTTCATTAACAGGTTATACCAGTTCCCTCAGTGCCAGGACTTGCCTTGTAAAATTACAGAGCAGCACTCCCGATTCCCTGTTCTGAGTACTGCCTGCCCGAACCCCCATCCGCTTCTCAGTACAAACGTGTGTCTCTGCTTTCCCGTGTCTGTACATGTGCCTGCCTTTCCCTGCACCCCCAGAACTAACCTTTTAGCTTACTGACCCTGGCTTGTACCTGTGTCCACAACTTCTATCTCTCATTTCTGATTATCACTGACTCTGCATCTGGATCCCTGGTACCAGAGGTTTCCTCAGTTGACCATGTATATGATCTCTTAGTTTTCAGAGTGGACGCCTGGCATTGGCGTGCTGCTTGTTATCAGCTGACGCCGCCCTCTGTAACCTCTCTCCGCTTAGCCAGCAGGCATTGCTGGTCATTCTCTTTCCCCCTTCGTCTGTCTCATATTTCATCAACCCTTGTATGGCTTTCCTCACAGAACTGCTGCGTAGCTCAGTGGGCTGAGTGCGTGGCTCGGAACCTGTTGGTTGTGGGTTTGAAGCTAGCTGGGAACCTGTTGGCGTTATGTTTGTTTGTGGTGTTGAATCTCTGTTCCCAAGGGTTTGTTGTTTTCCTCCCAATGGCTCTCCTGTCCTCCTTGTGTTCTGTTCTGGTTTTATTTTGTACCTTTTGATTCTATAAATAATTCGATTTACTTTGTATTTCTAGGTGTCAGGTTAATGACTCTTAGTTTAATATCCAATACGTTTGATGTTCATTAAGTTTGATGTACTACTGTAGGCTGATGTCCATTTTGGGTTCATCTTTATTAATTAGTTCCACCCTTTGGTTTGTCATCCTTTGTTCTTGGTGGTCAGTTGTCTTTATAATGTTTCACTCCTACTCCCTTGTTTGCCCGGTTTGGGTTGTGTATTTAAGTTCCTCCCTGTCTTTGTTCTCTTTTAGTGAATCATTGTTTGTGGTTGTGTAGGTGTTGAATTGCTCTGGGTTGCGTTTCCCAAAAGCTCCTGTTAACAATTAACATAGTTGGACTCCTTCAGTTGCATGACTTTAACCATGTAAGTTGCAACATAGTTGGCAACTATGATTTTGGGCAACGCACCCCTGGTCTTGTTTTGTCTTGTTCCCTAACTGCGCTTCCTATTGGCTTCCAAGTTGTCAGTATTGGTTTATTAACTGGGTGTTTATCCGCCATACATTCATGACCGCTCGTAGTCCTTTTGGTCCCGTGGTGTGAATTATTTTGCTAAACCCCTTGTGACCTTAGAGCAGCCAGTGGCTTCTCTTTCTTCCTGTTGCTTCAGTCTTGTTGCAATTTTGTTTCAAAATTTAATCCGTTCCAGTTGTAACACAGAATTCTGTGGTGATGCTGTGAACCCATCCCAAAGCAATTCAAGAGTGTTTGTCAATACAGCTAAATACAACTGTATATATAGTGCTCTGAAAAATCATATCCCTCGGGCCCCCATGGTGCTGCATAGAAAAAATAGAAAAAGAGACATTTTAAATGAGACTTTTAGGTATTTTAGATAAGCAGACACTTTTTAAATAAATTTTAAAACACATAAAAAAAAAAGATTCCTTGTTCAGGAAATGCAAATATTATTGCAGAACATGGCAGTATGCTCTAAATTCAGAGGGTTGGACGGGGGGTCTGATTAGTCAGGGCTGATGCTGTATGCAGATGCCAGGGTATGGTGTGTGATTGACGTTTTTGGCACCAATTTCATTTTCAGCTTTTGCTGGCCACTGTTAAAGGGAGTGGGGCCAATGTTCTTACCGTACAAGACAGGCCTATCATGTGGCTAATGCACAGGAAGGTTTCATTGCTCTGTTGTGAGTCATAGTTATACACCAATCTCAGTGCGTTGCATGCTGTTACCCAGGTGGAAAAGTGTCAGGTGTACTGCGTATATGGCAAGCTGCTTTAGCTTTAATTTGTTTTTAGAGGATATGACAAATTCAATTCTAACTAGTTAGAATGCAAAATCTTGATATTCAATTTCAAGTAGTTTTAGTGTGTATTTCTGATACCTGTTATGTGCCTTAAGTGTTTTGGATATGTCTACAGGAGTCTTCTGCCCCAAGCTCCACTCGCCAGTTGCTGCTTCACCCCGCCTCCCGATTTCTGGCCACGCCCCTTTTGCCCTCCACCCTGTGACCTCTGACCCTGTGTTCTGGATAAAGCCTGCTGGCCACATCTAGCTCGAACTCTTGCTCAAGCTTTGTCTTTTGCTATTGCTGTGTTGGTTTGCCGTTTCTGATTGACTCCTGTGTATGACTGTTTTGGTTTCCTGGTTTCTGACTCTCTGCTTCGCCCCTTTGCTGTACCTTTGCCTTTGGTTTGTTTGTCTTCTGGTTTGAACTCTTGCTTAGCTCCTGACTACCCTCTTTGCTTGCCCCTTTGGATACCGTGCATTTGGACTTGGTGTTTTCTGTACATGTCTGTTAGGTGCGTAAGGAGTGACTGCCTTTTAGTTTTTTGCGGACGTGGTGTTTACTGTTGTTTTGGTTAGGGAGTTACACTCAGTCTTTGTCATTTTGTTTCCTCGTTACCTTTAGAGTTAGCTTAGTTTGGGATGTGTTCGTTAGCTGTTTTGGTTGTTGTTTTGGCCTGGGTCACTCCTGAAGTTTGTTGCACCTCGTGTTTGTAACTGTGTCTGTGAATAAATATAAAAAAAAAAAAGAACCCTTTGTTTCCTGTGTTCCCCTTTCCTGTTCCCTGGTTGTCTCGTCTTTCCCTCTCCCTTTCCCTTACCTTTCTGGCCATCCCTAACCCTAGACTGGGGATCGTAACAGAAATTGGGAGCTCGTACGTCCCTCTTTTCTGTTTTTCGGTGTGTGTGCCAGTTCCTGATATTGGAAATTCTATTTTAGCTATTGAGATGCAAGACGATTTTCTCATTTATTTCAGTGGGAGTTGGATTTTTAACTAGCAGAAATTGGATATTCAACCAGTTACATTTTTTTTCCTGATATCAACAATTGGCATCTTGACTAGTTAAAACTGAATTCCTCATATCAGAAATTAAAATTTGCACTAGTCAAAATTTGAGAAATTAACACTCTTTACACAGTAAAGCTTTATTTCATTTACAGACTACACTTTTTTTTCCTAATAATCATGACAGAAAAATGGATAAGTAGCAAGTTGACAAAGAGATCACTGTTAAAGCCACAAAAGAAACAGTAAGCCCGTCACCGTTGAGAAGTCTGCACTCTGCCAGTGTACAGATGCTCCTCAACCTATGGCGGGGTTATGTTCCGATTAACCCATCTTAAGTTTAAAATATAAGTCAAATATGAATATATGGTTACTTATCATACGAGTCGTTAAACACTATGAGATGTTGACGCTTGCACTCGCGTCAGAGACTGTATATGCGACACAAACATGATTTGGAAAGGAATCACCATACAAGTCACGCCATCATCAGTGCCATTCACTGATCCGAGACAGATGAATGCTCTTGACAGGACACTAAGTAGATAAATCATGACGTCTTATGAACTAGAACATGATTTTGGTTTCATGCTGCCTATCAACTTAGGACTCTTTTATTCATTCCAAAATTCCCGACATGTGACTAATAATTATGCACTATTGTAAGTCACTTTGGCTAAGGGCATCTGCCAAACAAAACAGAATAATAACTACCCCCAAACCAAATACTATGGCAACAGAAATGAACAGCACCTGTTTATTTGGCTGTGATTTCTCAGGTAGGTTTGGAGGAAAAAAAAACTGATGGTTACAGGGCCCAGTTCCCGTGTTACAGTGGGACCACATTGCCATTAGCCGTGTTTTGTTATAACAAAACACAACGATGACCAGGGCTCAACACCATGGCAAATTAACATGTTTTGATCAAGATTTTTAGCAATTTTTACCATAGACATGACATTTAAAAATGTAGCCTACATGGTTTTTGTTTTCCTCAATCAAATCATTTTGCCATGGACGCTGGTAGGTCTCACCGTAGACATATACAGGCAGGTTGATTAACCCTGGCAATGGCCAATGATACGGTATAACCACTGTTTTTTTCACCTACCCAGAGCCTCTTTTCTCTAAATCCAAGTAAAGAAGTAAGCAACACCAGACAGGGTCCACTGAATCTATTTGGAAGCCACTGCACTGATGCTGCTCCACAGCACCCCCTGGAAAAGATGTATTTTCCAGTCTGGTGTCAGATGCTTTATATTGAGAACAGTCAATTAGTACACTAGTCCTAACACATTCCAGGTCCCTTGCCACCAGTGTTAACTGTACCTCAGCCTTCCCAGAAAATGCTTCTGGCCAGCGTACACAATTTATTTAGTAGACGCTTTTATCCAAAACACCATACATTTTTGAGAAGACATGGTCAGACAGTCTTTATAGCAACTGGTGGTTAAGGGCCTTGCTTAAGGAGCCAACAGTGAAATCACTGTAGGATTTGAACCGGCAGCCCTCCAATCACAGACACAGTACCAGAACTCTCTGAGCCACACCCCCTGAGAACAGAACCTTTATAATTAACCAAATACGTCACCTCAACTAGTGAAACATTCCAAAGCACAAATCCCCAAATAAGCTAAACATCAAAAAATCAAACCCCAGTTCACAACTGATTTCTCAAATCCTTATGAATGGGACTTATTGTATCAGCAATAATTATTTTTGAGTGGATCACAATTCACACTTTATCCTTTCAATTACATCATGATGATTATAAACCTAGAAATCATCACCAAAATTAAACTGGCTTCTTAGGTAAACATTAAGACTTTATGATTAATACACCAGATTCCAAATTGACTGGAATCAATGTTCCACTGGCAGTCTATACATATTGGAGGAGGGCTGTAATCTTTTCAGATATAAAAACAATTCTCTGCTTCATCAGCTGCATCAAATTATGGATGCACCACATGACCAGCATCGCTGAATGCGTCAGTCATTCCAGTGTACATCAGTAAGAACAAGCATCTGGCTTCCAATCCCTAGCTAGTGAACCACAAGTGCTAGGCTCAGGATACACCACATGACCAGCATCGCTGAACGCGTCAGTCATTCCAGTGTACATCAGTAAGAACAGGCATCTGGTTTCCAATCCCTAGCTAGTGAACCACAAGTGCTAGGCTCAGGATACACGGCCAGAGAGCCTTAATGATTAATCTCTCTGATGGCCACACCCAGGATATGAGCACAGCATTTTCACCAGCGCAGTGGAAGGGTGGCTTTGACATACCTGTAACGATACTGACACCGTTCACTCATATTAGCAGAAATATGAGTCTGACACACATGGTGCTGCTGCAGAGTCTCAGTGAAACTCATAACAAAAGTACCTGCTTCAATAAAATAGTAACAACTTCCAGCTTTAATCAGAAGTTATTACTGTACACTTACCATGACACGTGGCATAACATTTTAAGGTATTATGAAAATGCTTGCATTAATTTCAGAAACAAAATCATATGTAATAACCAATGTTTGCTAGGTAGTAGTTTGCTAGTAGGTTTATTACATCGTCACTGTTTCTGCTCCAGTAAAAGATCACGCTAGCTACTGCCTTAATTGCCAATTATCAGCAAAAACATTAGCTGTTACCCATGATTGTTGTGTTATCAAGTTATAGTTTTGCTAATGGTGGTCAATATGCACTGCCAAACCCGTCACCAACCAGACAATGTACTGCAATGTCCCTGAAAACGTAGGCATTGAAAGTACTATATAACGGATTGAAACCCCAGCGCTCAAAACCGGCAACTAGCCTAAGCGGCATGAAAACTAATACCAGGTCAGGAGCGTGCCGTGGACAATTTGCACGGGCGTCTGCTCAGTTGGTCATCTTACACAGAGTGATGTGAGAACCACTGGAGAAGATCCAGAAGGCAGGATAAACAGGCTCTGAGAAGCGGTGAATGAAAGTGTGGAAGGGATAGGCCCTGTCGGCCACACTGTAGAAGGTGATGGTGCCCGCGTCATAGTCCAGCAGGACGCCTACCCGGCTGGGGTTGGGGTTTTCCAGCACCGTCTCACTACTGTTGTGCCAGGCGGAGAGCTTAACATTGAACCACTCCACGCACCAGGACTGGCTATTGCGGCCCAGCCGGCTGGTGGGGCCCTTGCGGTCGATGATGCGGTAGGCCAGGCCGAGGCCACAGAAGTTGTTGTTGCTCATCTTCACCTCCCAGTAGTGGCGTCCTTGAGAGAAGCCCCTGGTGCCCAACACCTGGGAGCACACGGCAAAACGGCCAGGCCCGTCGGGGTAAGGACTCGGCTCGTCAGACACCATGGCCTTCGTGAAGTTCTCTGACAGAAGGATGCGCTTGTGTGCCGTCGTGGGGTCGAGAGTCAGCTCGACGGCGACTGGTAAAAGGGTGGAAACAGTCACCTCACACCAACATTCCGGAATATTCATTCAAGCTATAAGGAGAAACAAACCTCCACTGTTTTTGAACCGGAAACACAAACTTACACTTGAGAAGATCACTTCTTTTAGTGGCAGAGACAATGTTTGGCCCTTTTTTCGGTTCTGGAAAAAAAAAAAAAAAAAGGAATTATAAATTTACCACCAAAAGACAACACCTCTGAAATTAGCATGATAGGAAATCTTAAATCTAAGGCAGAAGCGGCTAAAATCGACAAAGCGGTTATTGATCATTTCAAATTATTGAACTGATTTATTAGCTAACTACAGGTGTTTTTCTACTTACAATGGGAATATGTTTTGATGGACTCATCGTAAGTGGAAGATAACTGAATACGAAGTAAATTAATAACTACTGTTACTGAATAAGTAAATGTGTAGGGCTATATATAGTTCCATTTGGCTATACAGTTAATTTTCAACTCCTAAATATCACAAAAATTTCAAATATTGCAAAATGGACTTTTTCCAGTATTGTTCCCCCAAGCACAAAATACATTCACAAAACATAATGTTAACTAGTTACATGTACTGCATAATGTAAAATCATGCAGCTAAATAGGGCTAAACTTTCAGCAATTATTGTGACGTACATGAATCGTAGAAATTATATTATTAAAATTATTTGCCAAAGTGTTTGTTAAACATTGTATGAGATGTTTACACTCGCAAACATCACAGAGACTGGAAGTGTAGATGTGTGGATCCCGACAAGTATCGCTACCTTCTACTTAACTAGCTACATCCTTTAGAAGATCAACTGGACATGTGATACAGGGCATAGTCAAGGCCAGCCCTGTCACCCTCATCACAAATGCATTTACTCCTCAGGCTGAGCTGCTGACTTTGACTGGTGGAAATGAAGATCACCATTGTAACACTTGTATACTTGTTTCTGGTTATGAGGCTCACATGTCTTGGGGGAATTGGTATCTAACTCCAGCGGTGTGTATCACATAAAGGTTAGGTGTACTTTGTCCTCACTGGCCTTCCAAACTGCACAACGTTCACTATTATTTACTCTTGGTGTGCTGTTCTTCCTGAAGCTTCGCTAAATGCTTTCAGGTTACTATGCTCGAAACAAGGCTAAATAAAATATAAACGCAATTAAGTTATATAATTCAGTTTTATACACTAGATCTCTGAATAAATGAAATAATGAATGCTCTGATAAATACATGTAAATGTACATGTTGGCTGAAGTAATAAAACCCAGAGCAAAATCCATACTAGTGTGCAACTGAAAAGCATAAACACACTATATTGCCAAAAGTACTGGGGCACCCCTCCAAATCTTTGCATCCAGGTGTTCCAATCACTTCCCTGGCCACTGGTGTATGAAAATCAAGAACCTAGGCATGCAGGCTGCTTCTACAAACATTTCTGAAAGAATGGGTCCCTCTCAGGAGCACAGCGAATTCAAGCATGGCACTGTGATAGGATGCCACCTGTGCTCTAAGTCCATTCGTGACATTTCCTCGCTACTAAATATTCCACGGTCAGCTGCTAGTAGTATTATAAGAAAGTGGAAGCAATTGGGAGCAACAGCAACTCAGCCACAAAGTGGTGGGCCACGTAAAACCACAGTGCGGACAGCGCATGCTGAGGTGTGGGGTTGTTTTTCAGGGGTTGGGCTTGGCCCCTACATTCCAGAGAAAGGAACTCTTAATGCTATGCTTAAAGCCATTTTGGACAATTTCACGCTCCTAACTTTGTGGGAAGTTTGGGGATGGCCCCTTCCTGTGTGTGTAATGGCAGGCGTCCAAATACTTTTGTGATATAGTGTATGAAAATGGTGCTTCTGCTTACCATAGGGTACATCACGTCGGGGACCTTTTGGTGGCTCATTGAAGTTCTTTGGAGCCCCTGGTTCTCTTGGAGGATGGGGATTTCTCTTCTGAGTTTCTGGAGTAAAATAGCTAGTAATTAGGGCTGGGCGATATCACACCTCAATTATACTGCACGTGCGCAATAATGACCAGGACTTTAGATAAGGAGCGAAACATTTGGGTGGACGCCAGCTTTTCGGTGCTATAAAGACATTTACTTATGCCCTCAGTTTGGTAAGCAGATTAGCAGTGCACCTAAAATATTTATGAGATATATTATAATGCCCAACAGTTAGTACTCAGTATAAACTCTGCATATCCTTATGTTTAATAAATGTGTCAGACTTTTAACCACAAAAAGTACCACCAGAGCGCAGACATCTTTTTACCTTGTTTATCCAAAACATCTCTGCTCCTTCTACGACTGCTGGGCGGTTCCTTTCTTCACCGCCACTTCAGTAGTGCTTATTGTATACCAAACCATAGTATACCAAAACACTATTATATGGTGTGCTCCGCTAATCGAATTTAATAAACGTAAAGGTACGCCAAGTTTATACACATTACTACCTTTTAAGTGTAACAAAGTGCATCACATTAATATTTTAGCCGTACTACTAATCTGCTTTATAAATTGTGGGCGTAAATGTCCATATAGTGACTGAAAAGCTGGGGTCTGGCCAAATCTTTGGCCCATCATCTGAAGCCTTGCTGATTATTGTTTGGTGCATGTGCGAAATATGATATCGCCCAGCCCTAGTTAGTATCAGCCTGCAATCTTAGCCAGACTTCTTAGCACAGTTGTTTAATATCAAAATTTTCCAATTTCTTCGGCACGCCGTTTTTTTTCAGCCTCATAAGTACTCTGTAAATTCTATGGGTGTTACTGTAAATGCAATCCATTGGCATTTACCACATCACAAAAATGTGCAGTGAAATGAAGTTTGGTTCATCTCTTTGTTAAATGCAAACAGCACACAGGTTCAAATGTTTCAAAGAGTACAAATGACATTTAGATAGAAAACCACAAAATGGAATGTTAATAATGCATCGTAATCAATCAATAATGTATCTTACTGTCTACTTTTTCATCCTTCACGTCCTTGTGCTTGGGAACTGAAAGTAACCATCAGTTAGAATAAGTAAGGCTGTAACAGATGGCAGAAGCACCAGAGATGCCCAGAGCCAGAGAGCCGTTATTCCCTTCACTTGGTTCCAGGTAAAATGTTCACAAAAACCTACTTGCCTCCTGTTTAAGAAGGAGCAGTCTACACCAAGACTAATAGACAGGTGAACTCACTTATTCACAAACAGCGGCTTTAAAGTCATATATGTATATATGCACAAGTTACAGCACTAGGGGTAGCCAGCACCTGCCAGAATACAGCATATGTAGTATAGTAAGTATATATATATAAGGGAAGAACTACCATGTAGCCCAGTCCTATTCAGGAGTAAATGGCTAGGAGGTTGACGGGACACATCACCTAATGCGCCCCCCCCCTGCCGGCACACCGATTACATTGATGCACACATCAGAACAACAAAAATGGAAGATACATAAATAAAATATTAAATTATATATTATATAAGGGAAGAACTACCATTTAGCCCAATCATAGGTTTATGACTAACGGTTATGACTGACCCTTAATAACTTACATGCCGACTTCATCCTTGCACCTTGATTTGGTAAATGCCCAGGAGGCTGACGGGACACATCGCCTAAACACCCCCCACCCACCCAAAAAAAGTTAATTACTTTGTTAAGTTGGTTACATAGTAGAATCAAGACACAGACCCACTGACAATTAGAATTACAGAACTGCTGCAGCCAAAGGGTGGCTGAAGGGAATCTCCACTTACTGAAATCGCTGGTGTGTAACGTGTGTGTAACGTGTGTGTAACGTGTGTGTAACGTGTCAGGGTGAGGACAGCTCAGCACTCACGTGGCCCACGCGCATCAGGTGCTGCTGGATGGTGAACTTCGTTATTTTTGTCTGCAGGGCATAAACACAGCAGCCCTGTTTACAAAATCCAACTTATTTCCCAGAAGGTGCAGATTTAAAAAATCTCATATCACTTTAGTCCGGACCCAGCACATCAAAATATCTTAATTTCTTTAATAAAACTCACCGTTAACAGATGCGCTGTTTTGAGTATCTGCCAAGAATGCAGCTATCAGAATCATGCATCAGAGGTAAACTACACAAATACATGCAATGGCGTAGGAGACTGAAGGGACACAACATGATCATTTAAATATAATGGTCTGTATATTGGGGGGGGGGGGGTGATGCCAAATTAAATACTGGGGGACACATCCCCCTTGGTTCCTACACCCCTAAACACACATACCTGCGTTCAGCAGCTGAAGCCTCCTCTCAACTGGCTCCTTCAACAAGTTTTCAAAGAATTTCCTCAGAGCAACAATGGAGTCCTGAGAGTCTAACACCGATTTGGAACTGATGCCGATTCTGGGCGCATATGGGGTAAAGTTTGCTGCCTGGGGCAGATTTACTTTAGCCTGGAATACAGAAAAAAACAATTCAATTGAATTATTTTATTATCTGGTCATAAGCCAGTGCTTTGGACACTGAAGAGTATTTCTCAGTTCATAAATATTGATCTCATAATATCATCAGAAGCTTGCTATAGCACCATTTTATTTAAAAACTCTTATATCCAGTAACTGAAACACAACAAATACACTCTTTGTGGAAAGGGAAACAGCCATGTGAATGTGATAAATACATATGTAAATGTATGTAACTGTACCTAAAATTAATTATGGGCAATTTCCCACCAGCACTACACTACCTAGTGTGCACGATGCACCATTTGATAGCTACAATGGGAAAGTATTAACCCTAATGCTGAGTCGCAGCTTGACCATCTCAGCCTCACACAAATCTCATTATCACACCCAAAAGTCAGTGCTATTATCCCATTCTGACATACGTCCATTTCAACGTGCAACCTGTCTGTCGGAGCAGAACCCAGTTGTAAGTCACGGACAGAATGTAACTGAAAAACAGCAAATATCTTTGTGGTCTTTATGGAAACTGGAACGGGCCATGTGAATGTGATAATTTCAGGTTACTAAGGTATATAATTTGCTTATGGTCAGGAAAATACCTGCAAGAACATAAATGATTCCTTCTTGCTCAAAAGGCTCTCAATCTGACTTTTGGTGTCCTTCAACTGTTCCACGTTTTGGTTGAATCTCTTTATCAAATGCTGGATTTTCTCGTCCCCATTGTGTCGCTCTCGGTCCACAAGGTTCATGGCCTCCTGCTCACTTCTGTCAATGAGTTCCCGGATTTGCCGAAACTCGTTCTCCAAAGTCCTCTTCCTGCTACTGGCTGAATCCTGAGGTGGTGAACATGCAAGGAGACACAGAGCGCAGGACAATCGCAACACTCAGCAGCCAAAGTCAAATATAACATCTCATCAAATAAAGTCCAGCCTAGAGAAAGACCCACCTTCAGCACAAACTGCTGCTCCTTCATCTGAGCGATAACTACCTGGTTCTTCTCCATCTTTCCATCAAGATCATACATCATTTTCTTTAGTTCAGACTACCAAAAAAAAAACAAAACAAAAAAACAAATGTTAGCATAACTGCTATATGCTTATTTTATTATAGGAGAATGATAAGCAAAACACATTAAGAGAGATGTACATTTACCTCCTGCGTGTTGCGCCGTTCCTCTGACTTGCTGATGCTGCAGCCGGTGTGTTTTTCTGGCAGGCATACGACACAGATGCACTGGCTGTGCGTGTTGCAGTAAAACTCCATCAATTTGCTGTGAGTGAGGCAGATGTGCTCCTTGAGGTCTGACATGGGCTCGGTCATCTGATGCGTAGAGAAAACTGGGTTGTCCTTATGCGGCCTCACGTGCTCCTCGCAGTAAGACGCCATGCACGTCAGGCACGTCTTATGCGCTTTGGTTTCCCGACAGACGTCGCACATGATCTCCGACACATCTGGCGCCTTCTTAACCTCCACGTCGTTGGAATCTTCCAACCTCAGCTTTAGCGTCTTCACCACGGCGCTGAGAACCGTGTTCTTCTGCAGCTCGGGCTTGGTGTAGAAGTGCGTCCGGCATTGCGGACAGTTGAAGCCTAGGGCCACCTGGTCACTATCCTGCCAGGTCTTATCCAGACAATTGCGGCAAAAATTATGACCACATGGCGTGGTCACCGGATTGTCGAAGATGTAGAGGCATATGCTGCAACTTAGCTCTTCCTCCAGGCTCAGCAGTGAATTCATTTCGTCGGCCATGACGCGGAGATCCAAGCGCTCCACTGATGAACGAAAGTCAGCTGCGAGGAAGAAACGAAACTGAAACCGCTGTGCGCAGAGCGACCTACTGCTGACGTTACATAGTAGCAACATTAAATTACTAACATTTGCAGGTTCTAACACCAAATTCGGATGAATTCCTGACATTAATTTTTTTTTATTTTCATGTTCTACCCCTGAACAGAAAATGGTTGGATTTTCATGGACTAACACTTTATTTGTGTTTAAGTTCTAACATATAAATAAAAATATGCGGAAATAATAAGCGGATAAGATGTTTTTGCATCACCGGTGGCGCTGGAATACTGGCAATAATTAATTGACTAAACAACAACTGATATGGTTGGCACCTTTGATTTACGAAAAATCGTTTTTATACGTATACTGTATACCGTATTATGCTATTAAATATGCTCTCTGTTCCCCTATTTTTTTTTTTTAACTAACGCTACCTGTAGCCAGCAATTTAAGTCACGGCGGACCGTCAGCCAGGACAGCCGCTCGGTAATAATGGAAGCTTTCGTGTATCTCTGCTACCAATCAAATAACAGCGTAGACACGGCCAATCGACGCTGTGTTTACCCGTTTTTAACCGTTTGCATAAACATAACCAGGAAGAAAAAGGACCATCAGTAGAACGAAACTAAGTGAGGATTTGTTTGAAACTACGAAATTATAATCTATATATACATTTTCACAAAAACCGGGATATCAATTTTCCGGTACAGTTGATCAAAAATGTACAATCCTGGGAAATCCGGGACAAGGTGGCACCCCTAAGTACTAATGATAAACAAGTGGGCCTATTGCTGAAAATTTTTAAAGCCATTATAGCCCACAGTATATACAACTGGAAACGTTGACAAAAGTTGTGAATACACATGAACATTTATAACGAATTATTCGATACTCATTTACGAAATCGGTTTAAGACTTTTATATAGAAAAAATATTATTTTCAGTCCGGCAAGTAACAAGGCTGCAGAAATCACTAATCGATATAACTGCCAGATAGGTTTTTGTAGGCTTTGCTAAGGATTAGTCAAATGGGTGCTGTCAGCGACCACATATTTTACCTGGTTTTTCCTTCCCTGTTGGAGGTAAAAGACGCCGCTTTCAGCCTTCCAAATCCTGCAGTATCAGCCTTCGCCGTTCAAACAACTGAGCATGCGTATAATTTTGTAGTTTTCGCAGAACGGTCCCACTTCCAGTGCACTGGAAAGTTACAGCATGCCAGGGGGAGGTATTATAGAATGGTTATCGCGGAAGTTCAAGGACGCCACCCTTCTGCATTTTCACCTGAAACGAAACAACCCCTGACGTCGCCATCACCATTGTAAATAGCAGGATTGTGAAGTATGCAAATGCAGCACCCAAACTTATCTTTTCTTGTCCACGTCGCCAGTCCTCTTTTCGTTTTCTTTCTGGTCATAAACCGCCTGTCCAAGTTTGGATAAAATCACTGACATCGGCCTTGGGCACAGACACACCCTCCTTTAAAAAGTGTCCTTTTAGCCCATCACTGTTTCCACTACTTTTTAGGTAAGTTGTAGAAATTGCGTGAAATGTATTTTAAATCAGGGTAAAGCTTCGTGAGGATACAATGGAAACTGCATGGTGGAAAGGTAAAATTAGATGCAGGACGATCAGCCTCCGCTCTTTTCCCGCTGAATTCAGCGCCACCCGCTGGATATACTGCTCTAGAAACGTCTGCATAAACAAACAATGAGCATTCTTATCTAAAACAGATACGTATACTTACCCTGACTTAAAATCTATTTTTATTGAAGAATTAAATTAAATTGTGTCTGTTAAGCATTACAATGCAATGTAATATAAGGGTTGTATACTATTTATTCATCGCTTACCAATAGCCTGGTAACATATACTTATTTTTAGTTTATGTAATTCAGGTCCTAGATTCCAGAAAGGCTTAGAGTTATGTAATAATATTGCAATAAACCTTTAGCTTCACTGGCCCCATACAACACATTTGCCTAGTAGGCCTATCTGACAGTAAAATGTGTTGGTTTTTGTACAGTCAAAACCCTGTAGCTTGTCATTTGCTTTGACACATCAGCTGCCATTTGTTTGATCTGAAGCCTATTCCTGAATCCTCAGAACTTAATGTTACATTTAATTCATCTGGCTTTTACCCAGAGGAACCTACAACTGAGAACACGGTCAGACAGCTCCTGAGGCCTAATGGTTAGGGAAGCATGTCTTTGGTTGAAAGGTTGTTGGTTTGAATCCCTAACCAGGAAGGTACCACTGAAGTACCCTGAGCACATTACGGCCCCTAAGCCCTGCTCTTCCAGTAGTGAATTAGCTGCCTACTGCTATGTCACATATGGGTTAAATGCAGAAGACTCTTCCCTGGTGTGTGAACAACGACAATCGCTTCCACCTTTATTGAGGGTCCCAGCATTGTAATTGCAACACAATCATCATCCCAACCCACTTAACTGTCCCCAAAAACCTGCAAAAAAACTGTCTGCGCTGCCCTGTGTGGCGGGGTCCGTCTGCAGCCGCCCTGCACCTGCGCTGCCCTGTGTGGCGGGGTCCGTCTGCAGCCGCCCTGCACCTGCGCTGCCCTGTGTGGCGGGGTCCGTCTGCAGCCGCCCTGCACCTGCGCTGCCCTGTGTGGCGGGGTCCGTCTGC
>JAODKK010000093.1:8372584-8385168 GCA_026774405.1 Petrocephalus microphthalmus | reverse complement strand
GCTGCCCTGTGTGGCGGGTTCTGTCTGCAGCCGCCCTGCACCTGCGCTGCCCTGTGTGGCGGGGTCTGTCTGCAGCCGCCCTGCACCTGCGCTGCCCTGTGTGGCGGGTTCTGTCTGCAGCCGCCCTGCACCTGCGCTGCCCTGTGTGGCGGGGTCTGTCTGCAGCCTGGCCAGGAATTTTCTTTTTTCAAATTTCGTAACTTTTCCAAAAATTTTTTTTTTTTTTCAAAATGTATGAACCTGGAAAATATATCAAAATTAAATATGATCATCACCTACCTCAAGATAACTGGTATCTGGATACCCGCCCAGTAGGCGTCGGGATTATCTTTCTTGGGCATTTCTGCCAATGTCCGATATCTGGGTAAATGCGCGACAACTTGATCTTCCTAATGATATATACGTCACCAAAAACGGTAACGTTCCCGTTTTTTTTCTCCTGCAGTTCGTATTGTTTGTGCATAATTTATCATTAGAATCATTCAAATATGGATAAAATATGATGGGCCACACAATAGCCCCCACCCCGTCGGTGGCATATGCATGAAATGCTTCTATGTTCAATTATGCGTTTCAACAAATGCAGTCAGCAAGGCACTCCTGAGTCACACACAGCCCGACACCGGCAGGGCCCACGCTGGGGGGCCCATCCTGAAATTCAGCACGGCTTTTGGTCTCAGTGTGCTACCCCCCATGTGGCCACTGCACACAAGACTCAAAGGCGTCTTACAAGCAACTTTAAGCGGATTCTGGAAACACGTACGCTGCCAATTTCAATAACACGCCCGGAAAGTAATTTAAAAATATTCTAAAATTCATGAATGTCCATGTATCAAAATGCGTCTACATACCGCTTTTACTCTTGCCACACAATCACTAAATATTTATAATGTTTTTTTTTTGCAGACAGAGGCGAGAAGACGCGTTACTGTCCTTGTCACGTGACAAAGATACTGTCATAAAACATTGATTGCTGATTGGTTCCTTTACCCCATCCACTGTTTCAGCTGATTGGCTCTTTTGCCTCCTCTGGTCGTAGCGTTCGGATCTGAGTTAGGACCTCGTAAGGAAAATGTTAGGAATTGTCACGATGTAATTAGGAATTAGGAATAGTAGTCTGATCGCTAGAAGGTATACGGCCACGACTACGTACAAAAAACGCCGTCAATCAGGTTAAAGGACGCTACCAGATTTGATTAAGTTTACTTGGGCATTCAGGAGGGAAATATATATCAGATATAACTCATTTGAAGCCATCGAACAGAACAAATAGTCGAATTGATAAAGAGTGAGACATTTGGGTCGAAACTGGGTTTATAAAACCCATCTTTTTCGTAAAAAAGAGACCGTTGAGTACCGGTCCAGTTTAACACTGGGTGTATCCAATTACAATATATGCAACAGGTGTACTTGATTGTCGACTAGCACTACTGAATGGTATCTGGATGCCCACTGGTTATTGGATATACCACCATATAATTATTTTAACTGCTGTAACCGCTCAACCCTGAGATCTAGAAAAATCGTGGCTCTATAGAATGGAGGATCGATTTGTTTTTTACAAAATTAAACTTTAAAAAGAGGATCCATTTAAATTGAGTTTAGGTCTATTGAATAACTAATTCAATGTAAGAATCTTTTCTTCCTAATAATTTTTTTGTTGCTCTCTGTGATTTTTATTTATTAGTTTTTTTTAATTTAAAAGACTTCAGAAAAAGATATTTTGTGCGTTCATTGTCGTCCCTAGTATCGGAAAATAAAACTGGCAAAGTACACCAGCAAAGCGAAGTATAAATGATGAATGTGATAATTTCAGACGCATCTCACCCCAGCACCTCTCCCCCGTCCGCCTGCGCTCCTCTCCATTTATAGAGTACCGCTGGTGACGTCACGGGCGCTCCGTTCTCCGGCGGAGCGGGTGGGGGACGCTGATGGCGCTCGGTGCGCGGGTTCGGGGCTCCTTTCTGTACCGGTCTCAGTGACCCCCCAGAAAGGAATGGATGGAGACGCCACTCCGGAGCAGCAGCAGCAGCATGTGTTGCTCTTTGTGAGGAAGCTTAAGGAGGTGTTCGACGTGTGCGATGAAGACGGCGATGGCTACGTCAGGATAGAGCATATTGTAGACCTGGGCTTACAGTTCGGGCAAGGAGATGAGGTAAGGAACAAGCGGATAAAAGACAAATCGGCAGGGTAATACGATAATACTTCGATAAAACTTCGTACTCTAAGGTAAATTTTATAAATTGAAGCTAATAAGGTATACTACCTAAGCACAATCAGATAAATTGAATGGTTAAAATGGGAAGGAAACATGTACGAACATTAAATAAGTCACTCGGCTTTTAATCTTTATGACTGAAACTGGCTATAAATGTTTTGGTTAGCTAAAAATAAGTGGCTTTGTGCTAAGTCAGTGAGTGTAATTTTACTTGTAGCCTAAAAGAAATTAACGGTTTTAGTTACTAAATCTGCCAGAAACCTCAACTTAGATAATTATACTTTCGGGTCACATGATTAAAATATGTATCAATAAATATGCTTAAGCGTATATAGCCTAAGCGTTGTTAATAGGCTACATTTAAGCAATGTTAATGACGCTCTTTTCAGAAAATAGTTCATCGTAAGTGATGAAGGCACATTCAGTCTTCTTATAATTCTTTTATTCTATTCCTCATGACATTTTTCATTATAGCATATAGATACTCCTGAAGAAATTTTGCCTATCATGCTGTAAGCTGTATGGTTCATATGGATGGTGACTGTGTACTCTTACATGGTTGCTGTGGCAACAAGCCATCACTTCTGATTTAACTACGTATTAACTGGGTATTCTCTAGTCGAAGACAGGCCCGTAAGACTCGGTGCTTGAAGTGGCCCAGTACTCATCTGTATGCAGTGCTGCCACCTCATTGTTTTGCTCTTCAGAGTACTGGTACCTTTCAGTATCTCCTGGTACTGAAAAACAAGGGGAGTACCGGCACCTGGTACTGAATGACAAGGTGATACAGATAATCAGGCTTCAACATAGCCGGCTCTGATACTGAGATGCCACTGAACGATCTGGTTATCTCTATCAAGTGTGTTAAATGATGGCTGCACCTAAGGGCTGCAGGGTGGTTGATATCCAGGAGCAGTGTTGGGCCCTGGGTTAGATTGCTGATGGCAGAATTTCAGAATAAACTCCTGTTCCTCAACCAGTTGGAAACCAGTTGTACCGTGGTCGCGGTGGACCTTGGCTATGCGTTGCTGATGGAATTCTTGCTATCAGCCTAGAATACAGTAGCTGCGTTAGCAGGTTAATAGATTTTTCTGCTGGAAACATGAAACAAGAAAAATATCCACCCAAAATGGTATATAATGCTTCCTTGTTGTTTGCCACAATTAGGCTAATGACATTTTGTTCTTGCTATCTATCTAGAATGCACTACCTCTTAGGTTCGTAAACTTTCAGAAGTTTAATATACAAATTGATGGTAACTTTGTAAATATTCTACTTTTCTACCTTTACAAGATTTTTTGCAAGTGTAAGACCTTCATAATGCAATCATTTTCGATTCTCCAAATACAAATAGTTACAGCTGATAATAGTATGGAGTGTATTTACTGAGAATAAGGTATTTGATGTGAACTTTGAACTTTTGCACTAGAAACACTACCTAAAACACTGGATAAACAATGCAGTTTGTTCTCTTTACCTTCAAAATCCATCTTCTGAGAGCAATCTATCCAATTAATTTGATTCAATTGCAATTATTACCTGCACCATCCAATCAAATTCAGCCCAGTGGGTGGAGACCATCCCAATCTGGCAACACTGAACCAAGTGAATATCATTGGTTTAGCTGTGAGCAATGCCATATCCTTATTTTAACGATGACAGAAGGAGCAAAGTTGCAAAGCAAAATAAAAAAAAATAAAAATCAGTCTGCAGAAGTGTGCACTGGATGCTATTTGGGATGCATTTTGGGATGATTTTTGGCAATGCATCGCCCTGAGATATGTAACGCGTCAGCTTCAGTGATGAAGATTACAATTTTTGATATCTTGTTACTCGTGCCATTTTTGTATTCTGCAAAACACATTAAAGACAAGGAAACTGGTCAAAAAATGTATTTGTTATATGCATAGTGTTTATCAATTCAGTCAGTTAAGATAGTTATTTTCATGTGCAAGCTGTTCACTGCTATCATGCTGATTTTCCCAGGACTCGCACGTTTGACTTGTGAAATGGAGTCAAAGACTCCATTACACCCTACTTGCCAACTCAACACACGTAGAGCCAGGGCAGTGACTCAAACCCAGGTCCCAGAGGCGTGAGGCAACAGCTCCGTCCTACTCAGTGACACTTCCCTGTGATTTTGAGGAAAGTGGCAAGTGGCACACCTAAATTTTATAATTAACTACAGATTTGGCAATAACTGGAACAGGACCATGTTTGAATGAAATCTGGCATGCTTAGGAGCTGAGTGTGACGCAGCCAGTGCAGATAGGTGTCTAATGGCAAGCAGGCAGAGTTATTAATGAGGCATTCACTCAGTGAGGCGGCGAGGTGAGAGGACTCAGCCACCAGTGAGATTCTCGCAGGTGGAGACGTGGCATGGGATGGCTGCTCCTGTGCCAGGCTGACGGAGACCAGGCTGTTGGCGAGCAAAGGCTTGCATTCTTTTCTCCTGGACAGGGATAGACTGATAAACGGATGATGAGGACATTAACAAAGACGGAGAGAAAAGGGAACAAAACATCTCCCTTGTGGTTCAAATTCTACTTGAGCTGCATTTGTTCTGCATTAATTAGCACTGGTGATTGACCGTCATTAATTTTTTTAATGAACAATTCAGGCTCTGAATTGGCTCTCTGTGTGTAATTTTTGTCTGAGAATGTACTGTGGTCCTTTAAGTCTCTTTGTTATGACAGTTGAGTAAGAATGTCTTTTCAGGGCAGAATTATTCAGACCTAGTCATACCTCCTGATGAATGAACTTAGATGATTTTTTGTGCTATTAAATTGCCTTCCACCTTTGGTGCTAGTTCTAACTGAAGGATTACTAAGATAGTTAGGTTTGCTTGTTATGTATGTTTCCCTGTGGCGTGCTTGCTGGCTGAAGCATCAGATGCAAATATTACAGCACAGTCTGTACTCATCTGTACTCTCTGTTACGTCCTGCCTGTCAGGTTGGCCTGACCCTCCTGTCTCCTCCCTGATGTGGACCTGACAAGCCATGCCTGTTGCTTGTTGCCCCTCATTAGTCTTTGTATTTAAGTGCCTGTTTGTCTCCCCAGTCCAGTCATTGACTATCCCCAATCCGGTCATTGACTATCCCCAATCCGGTCATTGACTATCCCCAATCCGGTCATTGACTATCCCCAGTCCGGTCATTGACTATCCCCAATCCGGTCATTGACTATCCCCAGTCCAGTCATTGACTATCCCCAGTCCGGTCATTGACTATCCCCAGTCCGGTCATTGACTATCAGCAGTCCAGTCATTAACTATCCCCAGTCCGGTCATTGGCTATCCCTAATCCGGTCATTGACTATCCCCAGTCCGGTCATTGACTATCCCCAGTCCGGTCATTGACTATCCCCATTCCGGTCATTGACTATCCCCAGTTCGGTCATTGACTATCCCCAATCCGGTCATTAACTATCCCTAGTCCGGTCATTGACTATCCCCAGTCTGGTCATTTACTATCCCCTGTCTGGTTATTGACTATCCCCAGTCCGGTCATTGACTATCCCCAATCCGGTCATTGACTACCCCCAGTCCAGTCATTGACTATCCCCAGTCCGGTCATTGACTATCCCGATTCCAGTCAGTGACTATCTCCAGTATGGTCATTAACTATCCCCAGTCCAGTCATTAACTATCCCTAGTCCAGTCATTAACTATCCCCAGTCCAGTCATTGACTATCCCCAATCCGGTCATTGACTATTCCCAATCCGGTCATTGACTATCCCCAGTCCGGTCATTAACTAATGCATTAACTAATACTATTAATAGTAATGCATTGCTGAGAAAAGCATGCCATGGATGGTGCAAGTGAAATTGTTATCCTGAGATTATCAAGGGACTGACTGTTATCCAACTGTACCCTTTGCTAATGGGCAGACTGCGGCAACTTATCTCATCGGGCTTGGGGTTTTTAGGTTGCTGTCTTGGAGAGCTGGAGATTTTTCTGTCCCCAAGAGCCCTTAGTCCAGCTTTGGTTTTCACTTCATGACTGTGAAAAGCTATTTGAAAGTTTGCATGTCTTACACTCAGCACATACGTCGTATATTGTCACTGGAGGCAGACCTGTTTGGCGGCAACCGACAGCGTCTGGCTCATATGCAAATAACACAAGGTGCTCCCAGAACGAGACGGATATCAGCTTCCCCTTGACACGCATGCGGATATGTGCAGCACTGCGGCACGCTAAGCCCGGCTGATGTCTACAGCTCCGTGCTCAGGTTTGGAGGCAGGTGAATATTTCATATTGCTAACGCCGACTCAATGTGCTGCCTTATTTGCAAATTTGAAGGCAGCTGGGCCAGAGGCATGCGAGGCCTCAGAGGTACTTTCCAGTGATGGGGGCCATGTGTATAACACACTGAAATTCTTTTTTTCTTCTTAGATAATTTATGAGGCACTCCGGATAACAGCATCTGACAGGTCAATGAATAAAAAAATGTGTCACTTGGCTTTGAACACCGGCGGTATCTCCAACACAGACGCTCCCCCGCTTCCAAAGCCTCATTCCCATAATCCTGTCCGGCTGCAGCATTAGGGGCCAGGCCTTTGAGATCGCTCTGATGCCGGCCTCCCTCATGTTTTCTTAGCCTGGTTTTCGGCACCAGTGCTAATGAATCCTGACGTATCCCCCACACTTCTGAAGCACAGCGGTGACTGTTGGAGAAGTATTTCTAAATTAGGAGCCATGGACAGCACCTCCCACCTCACCTTTGGCAGCTTTGTGAGGAACGGCAGTCATGGCTGTTTTCTGTGTTGGATTCCTTTGGAGAGAACGGTGTTGGTTTTAGAAAGATTGTGTGGCTTTTTATCACAACTGATGCATTCTGTAGAGAAACCTCTTTGTTTCAGGCCTGGTAAAACACAGGAGTCTGTCTGTCTTAGTATGCAAACCAGCAGCTATTTGCATGCCGTTTCCAGTGACTGCCACTTTTAAACGACTTATTTAACTTATACCAAGACTTTGTATGGAATTCCTAACAT
Organism: Petrocephalus microphthalmus; assembly: GCA_026774405.1. Taxonomy (NCBI): domain Eukaryota; kingdom Metazoa; phylum Chordata; class Actinopteri; order Osteoglossiformes; family Mormyridae; genus Petrocephalus; species Petrocephalus microphthalmus. The sequence goes on along the minus strand of JAODKK010000093.1, from coordinate 8,377,955 downwards.
GCAAATTATGTATTTTAATATTTGTTTGAATTCTCTTTTCACACTCAGATAAATACACAGGCTGACCGATTACAGCCTATCACAATCTGGTGTTGCTGGCCTGTTTTTCACTGTTTTAAAGAATTAACATATACTATATGTAAATATTATGGTATGTATTTTACTCAGTTAGTGTTATTTCATAGTTTATATTCTTTTAGCACATAATTACGCATAATTACCCATGAGCAAAAACAAAAACACAAAAAATTAACAAAAACACAACAGCAAAAACAAAAACAGACAAAAGTGAAAACACTACAGCAAATACAAAAACAACAGAAAAAATGTAAACACAACAGCACATTAATGAAAACACAAACGGAAAGGGTGGGTGCATATTGAATATCACATGCTCGTTCCTTGCTGGATATGGGGTATGACTGCCACAGAAAGGTTGCTCTTGCAGGTCACCATCTTGCTGCAATTGTTAGCCGTAGTAATGGGGCACTCTGCATATGGTAATCACCTCCGTACGTAATTTCTCTCCACAAAAATTATAAAAAGAAATAATATATGTAAACATAATATTAAAAATCACAACACATATCAGATTTCGTTTACTTAATACTTTGTATTAAGTATTATTCGTTTACTTTACCCAAGCCACAAAAAGGGCCCAGTTTTTATAGCGCACGAGCTCAGCTTCTCCCTCTGCAGGGAGATGCCCGATTCGCAGCTGTGGGATAGGCCGCTCCCGACATGATGCCTCCCAGCATAATGCTGTACTTCTCCAGAATTGGAGTGCTGTCAGTGCTGAATCAACGATCAGAGAAATTATAAATACTGTTTATTTGTACAGTACAGTACAGGAAAGAGTCTAAAAGCTTGGTGCATTCCTGACTACATATTTTGCTCCCAGGAACGGGACAATAACTTGCAGAGGTCATGTATAAAGTGTTAAAGTAGTATAGTCCTAATTCCCCAGCCTTACACGGCATCAATAAATCTGTTCTTTTTGACCAAGCGGCTACTGCAAATTTAAATCCCAGCTCTTTTACCGTAGAGACAGGTAAGCAATTGTTCGAGCATCCTGCTATTTTAAAACGTCATCTCTGAACCCGTGCATCTAGCGAGCATATGAACGCCGTGCTTGGCATTCTGCAGTCGCAGAGTCATTTACATTAGAGTTAATGTCAGCACTTGACTGGCATCAGGGGTAACGTGGGGTCTGAGCAGCCGGACCGCTGAGTCACACAGTTTCCCAGTACAGTGGTACAGATGGAGCTGGCCTGACTCAGAGCCTGACATTTCGCAGCTGACACTCAGCAGACATCGACACTGACTGGTTCTGGTGGAGACTGTTGGCCTTTGAATTTCAAGTGGATAGTTTTATAAGTGTAAACTGAGCACCTTAACCATCAGTGATTTGAACTGAAAGGCGTGTAAACTTCAGACACTTAGTGATAGGTGACAAGCGTGCCATGTTGATTAATGCTCAACGCTGTGATCTTCTTCAGCACTGACGACTTGAGGCCTGCTGTCAGATCTCATATGCAGTAAGTCTTCTCTTTCCTCAGGTAAAAAAGTTTGCAAAATACTTGGACCCCCACGCACAAGGCAGGATCAACTTCAAAGATTTCTGTCATGGAGTGTTCACAATTAAAGGTGAGAGCCTTAGACGACGCCTTTATATAAAGGTAATCCTTACAGGAAACATACAGATTATACTTTCTAATTGCAGAAAACATACTCTGTCTTCTGAAGGAACATATTGTCTGTCACCCACGGGTAAGATGAATTTTTTTAAATACATGAGGTTGGTATGATTTTGATATGCTTGTGGATTTTCAGTGTTTTAACAAACATTATTATGTGTTCCATTTGCTCAAATATATACAACAATAGTCATCATAAAAAAACCATAAATCAACAATTAATCTGTGTAGAAAACTATGTTAAATATGAATGTTCAGAAGTGAAGTGAGTCAGTACTTGATCCTTGGTAGACAATATAAGTACCTATACTCTCAGAAGATCGACTCACATGCTCTACTTAATAACTTAATACTAATGTCTACATAGTCAAGACTGATGTGATATATCACAGTAAAGTAATACAGTATAAAATAAAGTAATACAAAACGGATGGGTTACTCAGAGTGGGAGGACTTCCACAAAAATATCACTGTTATTAATACCCAGACAAGTGCAATGGCTTTGTCACGCTGATAATGTGCTAGGGGCAGCCATGAAGGGCTTAAGGTGCACACAGAGCACTAGTGTATGTATCAGCCATGTTTCATGGGATGGTTATCATTAATGCAGTCTGCCCATGTATTGTAGTAAAGTCACAGTATCAGATTATATAATGTCATATTAATAACTTAGTGAGTGAGGTAGGAGGCATGGTGGTGCAGTGGTTAGCCCAGTTGCATTGCCCCTTTGTGGACCATGGTTCAAGTCTCAGCTCTGGCTCCATGTGTGGAATTTGCATGCCTTTCTTGTGGGGTTTCCCCTCACAGCCCAAAAACATGCCGTGGTTGCTTGGAGTTACCAAATTGTGAGTGTGCCTTGCCATGGCTTTTATTAGGTACACCTGCCGTTCATGCCAACGGCCTACTCTTAAACCAGAGAGTTGTGTAACTGTGACTCAGTACATGAGGCACGCAGAGCCAAAAGCTGGGCAGTGTGCAAGATCTCTGTGTTTTTGAACACTATGAGTGTATAATTTTAGGGTATTGCAGCGACTCGGTGGTGAGCACTGTATCCTCATACCATTTGGGTTCCTACCTCTGGGGTAGGATTGGTATAAGATTCTACCCATACGTCAAAGACGATCGAGTGAACTGGTGTCTCCAAATGACTTATAAGGCACCCCCCGCCTCACACTTTAGTCATAGTAATGGGTGGGTACAATTTGATGCGATGATAAAGCCTGATCACACGGCGCTTATTAAAAGAAACACAACGTGTGAAAGAAAACATATTTGGTTCCAAAATGAGAGAGCACACGCCTGGAAGGTATATTTAGAGACAAGTCCTATACTCCTCTCCTGGTTCAGGCAGGCATGGGGTCTGCTGTGACTGGCCATAATGTTACGTCCTGCCTGTCATGTCGGCCCGACCCTCCTGTCTGCTTCCTGATGTGGCCCTGATGAGCCACGTCTGTTGCTTGTTGCCCCTCATTAGTCTGTGTATTTAAGTGACCGTTTGTCTCCTCATCCTCAGTCTGGTCATTGATGTCACTCCTGTCTGCCCATGTCCTTCCCCATACTAGCCTCTTTGTTTTGCTCCCTCTCAGTGCTGTTTCCCTTCTCCCGTTCAGTTAAATAAAACCCCTTTCTAACCTAACGTCCCACATGCCGTGGCACATAACACCTGTATACCTGGTTACCTTGTTGTTACCATGAAGCTACTATTGCTTCTTCTATTTTGATATCACAACAACAATAACAATAATAATAATAATAATCAGAAACAATTATTCATTAATTGCTAGCTTTATACATTAATAAAACATCATTTATATATCTTATTTATTTTTGGCCATATCAGCATACAGTATATGTTGTGCTGTTACAGTGGGCTTATACACTCGTTTTTTTCTTCATTGCCACTGCTGGGAGAATCACTCAGCGTGTGCGGCACACCGCGTGGTGGCAGCGGAGGCCTAATCAGGGATATTTCCTCAAAGCTTTCCAGCACCCAAGGCTCTGCTGACTGGGGAGTGCATGAGGCGACTGGAGAAAACTGAATCAGAGGAGAAAAAAACAGAACAATATGTGCCCTAGAAAGGACGGCATGCCCACATTTCTTCCCAGGAGCAATAAAAGTGGCAGAGAAGTAATGGAGGAAAAGCTCGCGGTGGAAGTTTGATTAACCCATTTTCAGTCCCCTGAACATAATAAAAGCTTTTATTTCTGGAGCACTAAAGTTTTATTGTAGCAATCTCAACCAGATCACAACCAGGAGACAGACTTTATTATTAATACAAACTTCTGGGGTAAACAGCTACTGAGCAGAATACTCAGTGTAAAGACTTTCGCCTGGAAAGAACAGGAAGCATGTTATCATACAGCATTACTTCTGTGCTCCATAAAGTTACTGATATTAGGTTGTATAGCTAGAAGACCACAGTTTCAGTTCCCAAATCCCTCCGCAGGGTCACCACAGTCATCACATGTATAGGTTAAATTTGCTGGTTAAACCACCATCTTAATTAATTCATTACATAAAAATACATTGGCACATTAGATGGTTGCTGCAAACTCTGACAGACATGAAATCATAGTTTTACACCAACAGGAAGACCATTTCAGCATCATTTAACTTGATTTACCTAAGACTTCTACACAGTGCGGTACATGTTTTAGAGGTCTTGGTATTTTGATATTCAGGAAGGCTGCATAAAGCTGTACTTCAGAAAAGGTGTTTTTCTTTACTATAACACACTGTAGCGGTAAATCCAATATCAGATTTAAACTGAGAGAAATATTGATCCACTTTAGTACTTTAATTGCTTGATTCTGCTGGACCTGTACAGGAACAGTTCAAGTTAAGAATCAACAATGATGCAAACAAACCTCTGCGGGCCGCCGCAGCCCCCCTGACAGACGAGGTGATGTTCTGCACGTTCTCCTGAAACCATCTGCTGCTGCTGTACACATAAGATCCGTTGCCCAGGGAGGCACAGCCACAGATCACCGAGTGGGATTTCTGCAAAGCCCAGTTGGGCCCGTTAATGGCAGACAGTTTTAATCCCCCCGGAGACTTAAGCAGAGCTGGCAGAGGGTGGGTCGTGAGCCCTTCGAGCCCCGCTGCACCCGCACGATACTCCGTGCTGCCAGTGAGCCAGAGGGGACTGAATGAGACGGCTAACTAGCACTGGGGCCCCCGTCTCCTTCTGTGGCTGGGTGGGAATCTGGGGCAATGATGAATGTCACCCCCTGCACTCCTGTTCAGCAAATCAGATAATTCTGAACTGGCACCAATTAGACCCCTATTTTAACCATGAAAGAAAAAAACATCATCGTTGAAACACTACAATGTGTCCTCTGCATTGAAGCCATATGTGGCATCGCAGTAAGCAGCTATCATTTAATGCATAGGGATTTGAACCAGCAACCTTCCGCTCACAAACAGATTTCCCTAACCATTAGGCCACCACTGCTCGCACTGAATATGGGCTTTATGAGGTTTTGCTGCCTTCCCACTGTTGAAAACCCTGTATGCAGTATTGTAAAGACTCTAGGCAGGGTGACAGTAAAAAGAACCACAAGATGGATGCATGGCAGGAAGGAGGTTAATCCATCCCATCCATCCATTTTCCAACCCGCTTATCCTGTTCAGGGTTGCGGGGGGTCCGGAGCCTATCCCGGAAGCTACGGGC
>JAODKK010000093.1:8367968-8370622 GCA_026774405.1 Petrocephalus microphthalmus | reverse complement strand
GTCAGCCCGCGCGCGTCTGTACACACAGGGGCTGCTGCGTGTTACATTTCATTAAATGTCTGTTTTGAGGTAGCAGCACATCACTGGTCCTGCTCATGTTCTGCTTTGTACCAGTTTACTTCCCCCTTCCCCCAGTAAACAGCTGGGGAGAAAAATGTATTAAAAGCCATTTTTTAGCAGTCCTATGGCAGTATATATTACATGCTTGTATTGCAAGCCGGCAAACCTGTACTTTGTCTGTCTGTAAGGGGACTGTCATCAAACACTGTTAGCCACGATCGACAGCCGCAACCCAAACAGGAATACAGCTACAGCATTGGGTGGTAACATGATTCCGCACCGGTTTGACTAAACTAGCTAGTTTAACTGGCTGCGAGTGGTTAATGACGGCACCCCCCCTTTCCGCCTTTATTAGTTTATAGTGTTCCATGGCTGTGCTGCAACACGACCCTGATGAATAAGCATTTTACGTGGGCAGCTCCCTCCTCTGGGTTTCCATTCTGTCGTCATGCTGACGTAATGGCAGCCTGATGGACAGCCCGGCTCAGCCCTCCTGAGTCAGCCGGCATCCTCGGACCTAACCCTAACCCTAACCCTGATGGACAGCCCGGCTCAGCCCTCCTGAATCAGCCGGCATCCTCGGACGGGGGCCGCGTGGTGACATGCGTGTTTGACTTCCACTTTGTTGCCGGTGACCGTTGTTCTCCCTCTGATGCTTATCGGTGAAGATTTCTGAGGAATTGCATGTGCATTTTGAACAAGGCCCACAAATGGCCATCAAACAAAAGCTCACATTGTGTGGGTCTTTTTTCTTCCTCTCTGATAGATTTGCATACGTTTAATTAAAGTAAGAACTAGTCCTTTCTGAAATGATGATGATGATGATGATTATTATTTATTATTATTATTTTTATAGAACTCAGACTCTTATTTTCAGAAAAGCCCAAAAATTAGCTTTGGTTTGATCATGGTTTATATCGTATACCGTGGTGAATACCTGGAAGAAATGGTATCACTATTATAGAGTCGAACGAGGGACCTTGGACTCTCTTCAAAACCCGAAAGATCTCTGGCGGGCCTTAAACCCCTAGTACTCTGGCCGATGCTCCCATACTGGCTTAGGCCTGCATACTCATTTAATGGCCACTTTGTTGTCTTGCATCAACAATTCGAATTTTTGCACAATTTAATAAATCTGTTTACCCCCTCACCGTTAATCAGTTGATACTCACCCCAGGAGTACCAGGGGACGCATCTGGGGTGGGGGGGAAGGGGAGGGGAGTACCAGGGGACACATCTGGGGAGCCCGTTCAGCTTCCCGCGCCGCCCCCCCCAGGAATGAAAGGAATGACTCCAGACAAGGCCGATCCAAGTGAGCTAGCTAGCTTACTTAACCCCTATCCCGTGTTTGGAGTCAGTCTGACCCCAGAGCATCATTAAACGGCAGGCAAATTTCACATGGGGAAATTATCACGGGAAAAGGGTTAAGCTTACTATAATTAACAGTAATAATTGTAAGTGTAGTATTCAAAAGCTGTCAGGTGAAAACGGAAAATAATGCAGATAATGTGGCAGGTGAGCTCCGATGGCTGTGGGGTGGGGAAGCCCTGTGAGCTACGAGCCACGGCCAAGAGAGCCGCGTTGCCATCGGTGAAAGAATAACCGCATCAAAAATGCATTAATGACTTAACGCGCTTCACGTCGGCTGAAGGTGTTGTCAGAGCCTTTGCGGAGTTTCTGGTTTTTTTTTTTTTTTTTTTTTGCTTCTATAGAAGTTCTGGCCAGATGTTTCTGCCCGAGTCCTCAATGCGTAACGAACGGGGGCGTCCTTAACATTTAATGAAGGGCATAACAAGCGTGTTTTAGTGCCGTCCGTAGCGGTGGACATTTGGTAAGGAACAGGCCTTTCTCAGGGGTACGACTGCAGTGTCCCTCCTGAGATTCGGGCTGGCGGCCAGTCTAATCAGGGTAATTATATGCTTGTTGAAATGACGGCAGTCCACTTTTTACGTAACCGGATTATGTTGGTCTCTTGGTGATTAGCACACGGCTCCTGTTCCTGAGGCTGGGTACGGTTGTGTTTCAGGTTTCGGTGGGGGGGGGGGGGGAAGTAGCGTGCACGGGGGGCGGGTTGGGGGGGCGTGCGGGCGGCCCACGTGCGTCTCCCTGCCATCTCTGCCATTTACGACAGCAATGGGGACAATGTGGCCCCCACACACTGTGTGCCGCCTCTTTTATTTCCTGAAGTCAACTACCCGTCAGGGAGAGGGATTCTGGGAAGTGCCTCCCGCCCGGCGACAGCCGAGGCTCGTAGCCGAGGCTCGGGCTCTGCGTGAACCTCGGGGTGCCCAGCCTCGCTGGTGGGAGAGCGTTCTTGTCACGTCCTGCCCGCCGCACCCCGCTGTTGACTCAGGCAGCCCCGGCTTTGTTTACAGGAAGCGCAGTAAGCCGGTGCGGTGGCCCCAGCTTGGTGGCTCCCCCGCTCTCGCGAGCGAAGCCACCGTGGCACCCGGTCCCGCAGGGCGGCTCCCCGCAGGGCGGCTCCCCGCAGGGCGGCTCCTCGCAGGGCCGGCCTCCCCTTATCTCGGGCTGCTGGCCCAGGTCGCTTTAACCTCTGAGCACTTGGTCCGTCCCTGCTGACTTTTTTTTATTTT
>JAODKK010000093.1:8350468-8365468 GCA_026774405.1 Petrocephalus microphthalmus | reverse complement strand
GTTAAGGAAAGGAAAAAAAAAAACATGCCAGACTTTGCTATCACACACTAAACTGTGACACACTTGCCGCCCCGCCTCCCACCAGCCCACCAGCTGGAACAGTAATTGAGGGCTCAGGACTAGATGGCAACAAATCAGGCTGTTAAAATGACCCCAATGGCTGTTTTTGAGTGCATGACCCGTGGGTCTCCATTTCGATCTCCCGAGTGTTACTGTATCACTCAAACACGCGAAAAATGCTGACACCGGACTTCACCGCGTACCGTAAATAGACAGCTGGCCTTTACTATAAAGATCCCCGGGATTTCAGATCGGTAATGCTCAGTTGCCTGGATAATTGGCAGCCCCAAAAGTGCTGCAGGAATGTCGGCCGAGAGCTGCCTCGTGCTGTGGCCCCAGCTGTGCCCAGAATCGGGCTCATTGCCGTTTCTGCAGCTGCAGTCGCAGGTGTACTGGGGCAATGAGGAGAGCACAGAAAGGAAAGGGTCCCCCCCCAGACGCAAGAATATGCTTTAAGACATGGTGTGTTGGCTGGCACCCTAACTTGGGACTGGTACTGGTCCTTAGCCAGCGTTCCACTGGGCCAAGGAACACTGGGAGTTTGGTAGGGGGGTAGGTTAGCTTCCAAAAATAATCTATACATTTCAAATTTTATTACGATCCCTCACTTTCTGAAAAAAACGGAAATTGTTAAACGTATGAAATCAGCGAGGAATAGGCCAGTGCCCCACCTGCCCATTGTACTCGTCCCTGAAATCTGTGGCCAACAGACACTTGTCCATGGACATCAAAAGACTGGGACCCCCTACCATAACCGACCCATTGATACAAATATACGTGACCATCTGACTTCTACGCTCACTGGCTGGGCGGTGCCTGCAGATGGCATTTAGATCTAAGGTAAACCAGAACATTGACGGACTGATGAATTTAAAACCGCAAACCGGCTCTAACCTTATACTTATTACAAATTATCTGGCCATTACTCATTTCACACTCTTTGCAGTCATTGTTTTAGAAAGAATTGCTTTGATCATCAAGAGAAATATTTAACATCCAACAGCTGCGTTTAAATAACTCAGTGCTGGGATGTTAAATACTTCTAGCATTCAGTTAGATTAAAGAGCTTTTTACGCTCTCTGTTGCTGCCACATAGCGTATTCCCATAGACACCCAGTCTTCCTATAAATGGATCTGGTCTCCAGTTGGTTCCCCTTCTTAACCTGGTCATTAGTCACCTTTGCCTGGCCAAAGAAGTTTAGCACCGGTGAACTGGTCTAGTTTTTCACAAATCTCTCTCTTTCGACCACTGAATCAGCTCCAGGATTCGAGTTGATGTCACAAATTGAACATCATCAGCATTCCTTCGGATATATTCACTTACACATTTTTAATCACGTTATTAGTCACAATATTAATTAGTCTAATTGTGTAAATTGCCCTCATACCTTTCTGTATCTCCTAAAAAATGTAACCAGGTTATTTCCCGTGAGGGACATTTATAGCCGATGTACTTTTAGGGAGGACCGCGGCCGGGACCCGCTCAGGCTGACACACGGCTTCCTGCATGTGGGCAGGAGCCTCTCTCTCTCAATCTTATGCGGAACTAAAATCGATACACATGTGACGCGGCACTGGATCTTTCCTGGTAGGTAAGCCGGAGGGCTTTTTTTATTTTTGGTAATTCGTTTCCCCGTCCGCATATATGAGGTCCGGCGGTGGGGAAACTGCGGAGGTTTCGCGGTGCGATCGGGCTGCCCTCCCCGGAGACGGACCCCTGCGGGAGGGAGACGCCTCTGCGGTATCCCTCTCGTCCTTGAGAAGGTGCCAGGGAGCGCCCCCTCCCAAAAAAAAAGCGATCGGCAAATGAATGGGAGCGTCGTGCCTCGTGTGCTGACTCCGCACAAGCGTCAATGACTCGCATTGAGCGTCCGCCCCCGTCCCGACGCTGTCTCTCCGTCTGCGGCGTGTTCAGCGCCGGGGCATTTCCCTAATTTATGATCCAGAAAAATAACCTGGAATAATTAGTCTGTGCCCTTTACCCCTTCTGCTCCCAATCAAGCAGCAAAGAACTGCTGGATTCTTCTTTCCCTGGGTTTCCTAATTTAACAGGGAGAAATGAACTTATACAGCATGGGGGGGAGCAGTCTGTTGCCCAGAGGGGTAAGGAAAACTGTCCTTAAATATCTGCCTTTTGTCTGAGCAGGTGTGTCCCCTGCACTGTGGTATAGTCCTTGCTGAAATGTCACAGATGTGTGGTTGTCAGGCATCAGCGGTGTCCTGGTTTTGTGTCTGCTTTGAGTGGTCCTTCGCGCCTTTCCATGTGGCAGGCAGAGGACAGCAAATCAATGCCTGGCTCGCTAATAATTGTTATTGGCCTGCAGCACAGGACTAGGTTGTTGAGAACGCTGGGGTTGTTAATTGGCCTAATATTGATGTTTCCTTGTTCTCACAAAATTAAAAGTCACTTATTTGTGTAACTGCCAAGTGTGAGCGGGGCTTTTTAAGGCGGCTGTAATAGCCTGTTAAGGTGGAGCCTTAATCGCAGTAGTACATGCTTTAAAAAATAAGATGCAGTTCTTAATGCCCTGTTTTCACTTTTGCTATTTATTTTTATTTCTTGCACTTTTACCAATGACTCTGATCAGGATAAGCAGATGGATTTTGCACCTTTAACTGGCTATCTTCTGAAAAATGAACAGTGTTAGTGACTTTCTCTTTGGTATAAAAAAAATCTAATTTTAATAATGCTGCCTCTTGCTGTTGTTGTCTTACAAATATAATCCTTCATATTATACATTTTGGTTCTAAGGTATAGTATTGTACTGTTAAAGGGAGCTGATTTGTCCATGGTGCCAGAACAGTGAGCCACCAACCGCTTAGGAGAGCAGAACAGTGTGGTTTAGTGGCAGGGTCTTAATGTAGCTCGGACCGGGGGTAGCTTTATGTCTCCTGTTCTTCTATAGTCGCTATAGCTGTTTTTTCCTAACGGCAAACAGGTAGAGCTCATCAATGTGATGGTGCCTTGTCTACAGAAGGGCCCTGACGCCCCGTTTGGTCAGCCAAGTTTCCTTGGAGATTCCCCTGCTGGCTGTAAAAAAATTCCTTGGTGTCCTTTTTGTCTTGATTTAGTTGGAGCCATTGTTTTTATTCTCTTTACTGCTGCCATCAGCATGGTGTTGCTAGGACGTCGGTATTGTGCCCCGGTAACGTGAACCCGGTCTGTACCGGGTCTGTACCAGGGTGAGGTTGAGTCACAGGGCTATCTGCGGTGTGCTGAGATCCTGTGTCCAGGTGATATCAGTGTAGCCAGGTGCAGTCTGTTAACTGGTGATCTCAGCACAATGTTGGGCAGACGCTTTCCGCACACATCACGCTTTGCTGGGATGGTGGGGGTTTCTGGAGAAAGTCTGTATTTATTCAAGATGGTGAACAGGTCAGTGACAGAGGTGGTTAAGTTACATACAGGTAATGAAGCATTAAGCTGTTAGGTTTCCTTTTTCCTTATTGGATAGACACCCGGTCTTGGTACATTCCACAATTAAAAATGTCATTTAGGACCTGCAAATCTGGCATACAGTAAGTTACCCATTTTAATTGAGCCTTCTTCAACCAATTAACACAATTATTTTTTTACCTAATTAGAGTCTAGAGTTAAAATCCCCGGGAAGGAGCTCAGAAAGTGATTTCATCTAAATTGCATCAGTAGTCTGTGCAGATCTATGAATAGGAACTATGCGTATCATTGTCAGCCTGGCATTTTACGCCATGTAAAGGCAATGCAATATATTGGATTTGTCATTTTAATGGAACTGTCAGTCAATGAGCTAGACCTATCAGAGGTCAGTAAAAACATGCACTTTTGGTGCTGTTGATGATATAGTGCCATGCTATCCCACACTCTCTGCTGGTCTGAGCTGAGGGTCCCGGAGGTGTCCCATTGGGCCAGTTTTAATGGGATTTTAGTAGAAGAGATTTCTTTGGGAACTTCTATTCAGATATCTTGGCTGTGAAACCAGTTACCAGTGCTATCTCTGGGGACAGCGTAGGAGAGGAGAGTCTGTTCTGGAGCGAAGCACTCAGCCCTGCGACAGACGAGCCCTGTATTTGGCTGCAGGGGTAACTGTATGATGCCTTACGCTCCGCTGTAGAGCTTGTGTAGAACTCATGCTCCTAGGACGAGAATCAATAAATAAAACAAAAGACGCCCGCAGAGCGCTGAAGGAGGAATCTAGAGCGGTAATGATTAAAGATCCTGCAGGTACTTCTTGACGGACTCGATTTGCGTGTGAAGGATAACCTGCCCTTTGGGGGCTGTTGGGGCTCCTGAGAAGCCTCCGTCCCGCTCTGACAGCCCGCCTGAGTGATCCGAGTGACCAGGTGATGACTGCGATGGGGCGGGGGGGGGGGGGAAAAGCAGGTTGTGCACGGCATGGGAGATGCACTTTCATGCCTCCTTCTGGGGTAAGGACGTCCTGGATAGCTCGAGGGAAGCGGTATCTGACACGGCGGCATGGCTAATCTAAGGCCGCGTGATTGATGCTGAAGCCGCCTTCGCTTACCTCCCTGGAGTGGAGAGTTAGGGGGTTAGGGTAGGCTCGGGTTTGCGAAGGAGCCCCCCAGGTCCGGCCCGGCCAGGAGAGATGGCAGCAGTAGCAATGTTCTGCCAGATGACAGCCCCGGGGGGGGGGGGGTGTCTCGCTGTCAGCCCGCCAGCGCCTGGCAGGCCAGTGAAATGAGCCGTATTCTCCTACCCGTCTGCCACATGCACTAGTAAAGCATTACTGTGTGGGAAGATGGGAAGGCTCGGCCGCACAGCCTCTTAAAACATAACTCCGCTATGTGGGGCAGCGTTCACTTTTTTTTTTTTTTTTTTTAAAGCTGTTAAAGCTGAAATGTATGGCATCATGGGAGTTAATGCATAGTGGCAGTGGCTCCTAATGCGGTGTCGCGCGGTTCCCTGGGGACGGCGCCCCATAACGACGAGCTCATCTCCTGCCCCAGCAGGTACTGTAGCTGCTTTGCCTGTTGGCTGTCGGCGTCCCTATTGTGCGAGAGACATGTGGAAAATCCAGTCCCGTCTGCACGCCCATCTCCCCCCAGAAAGCCAACAAGCGGTCCCGCGTTTCGCTCTCTTCCCACAGCCGTCCCCCAAACCACAGGCGCTGCTGCACAGCTGCCAGATGAATCCCATCCAAAAAAAACGCTGAACTCCACCTGCTATATGGTGTAAATCGCTTCCCACCGCGTTTCCCACCCAAACAGCACAATGCTAACCCTAACCCCCCACTGTCGATCATCTCTGACTGCTACAATTACATGCTTGCAAGTGCCATTGTGCTACGGGTGGGGAGCTGAATGCCCCCCGATCAGCAGGGAAGGCAATGGCTGCCTCCTGACTGCCCGTTTTAATGAGGCCGCCAGATGGACACCTTCTCTGCTCTTCCACTGCGTGACCTCTGGCCAGTGTGAAGCCGAGATGCCATCCTGCTGAAGCATGGGGGAGCCAGCAGTCGGGGTGTATGTGCAGTCAGACGCCCTCAGTCATCCTGCTGAAGCGTGGGGGAGCCAGCAGTCGGGGTGTAGGTGCAGTCAGACGCCCTCAGTCATCCTGCTGAAGCGTGGGGGAGCCAGCAGTCGGGGTGTATGTGCAGTCAGACACTGCACACACTCTCCCTGTGGGGAATTTACTCATACTTTAGTGCAGTTGGTGTTTACGTATAAATTCATTTGTGTTATTTATATATTTTTATATGTGTTATATATATTTATATGTTATTCATATATATAGTATACTTGCAGCGCGATGAATCATGGGATCGGTCTTGTTCGATGAGGGTGTAATCCATGTACCCATGTACCCTTGATATTTGGGGTGGGGTAAGAATATCGTCTAGGGATTTCTACTGTCCTCTTTGCTTCTGTCCTTGAGCATTGGAACTGATCGCTGGCAAAGGACAACACGAGTACGGTCAGGTACATATATTGAGAAACATCCAAGGTGTCTTAATGGTCGAGTCAACACATTCCTAGGTGTATTGGATGGCTGCTGCAAATACTGGGCTGACTTTAGGAGATGTTTGGAAAGGGCTAAGCCAGAACACTTTTGTAGACATTATAGTTTTACACCGACATGAAGACCATTTTAGCATTTTCTTTGATGGCCTAAGACCTTTGCACAGGACTGCAAATATCATTTTTTACTCTAATTACTGTCATTGGGACCTGAGCACACTCATCCTCAGACACACAATCCGTTTCCCAGACCAGACACAACCCTTGCAAGGTAATCAGTGCCTGAACATCGTCATCTGAGCAACACATTCTTCCAAAATTTAGATTTTTTTTTAAATGTGTCAATAATAATGCTTTCCACTAGTACCTCTGAGTGCATCTTCGAATTGGTTACGATGAAGTCACACACACCGTAGCCATGCACACACACCCTGGTATGTATTTTTGTGGTTTTGGCTGTCACATGTCAAGCAGAGTCCCCCCCCCCCCAGACAGAAGAATGAAATCTCAGCACAGACAATCACCAGACATTCCAAACCAAGCGGCAGGTAATGGCGCAGGTATGCTGCTCCATCCACTTTCGGCTATTGATCTGTGTCCTGTTTACACCTGTCCTGCGTGTATGACTTTCTGCCCCAGTTAATCACTAACTGGACCTTTTCGCGGTAGCACTATAGGTGCCTGGGGGGCAGAGCTGGAGTGGTAGCAGTTGGGCAGTTGCAGGATTGTGGGGTGGAGGCGGTATATACCTACTGAGAGAACATGGAATGACGTTATGGCCAATAAGGAAAGTGAGGGCGAGGGATTGTAATGGATTGTATAGCCAGCAGCAGATCAGCCTGATGAAACATCCGGGAATGAAGTGAAACTCAGAATTAGGTCAAGGTCCAGTCCTCTACAGTTACGCTTTATGTCTAGCGGAGCACAGCCGTTGCTGTTTTCTACAATAGCTCGGTGGAGCACCTTTTATGGGCATATTCCTGGATGGGCCACAGAAGCAGTCTTTGCATTGAGAAAGTCGTTAAGTCTTTGCCTTGAGAGAGTCATTAAATCTGAAGGTATCACAACAGGCTACAAACTAGCAGCAGCATTTGCCAAAAGGCAGAGAGTTGGCGGGTGTTGGCTTTGTGGTCCGTCAGTGTGGATCTGTGGCGTCAGACTGGGGGTCGCCTCGGGAGACGGCGCTCGGCTGGCATGCCCCCGCTGCTGCTGGCGGTTACTGCGGCGTGCATGCGAAGCCGTGCGTGTGCATGCGAAGCCGTGCGCGTGAGTGCATGCGTGTGCGTGTGCATGTGAAGCCGTGCGTGTGCGTGCACGCGTGTGCATGCGAATGAGTGCGTCTTATGCTCGGGGGAGGGAGGAGCCGCCTGACCTCTTACTGGGTGGGTTTTTTTGCTTCAACACAAAAGGCTGTTGGGGAATACTAAACACCCCTCTTTACAAACCACCACATTCATCAACACTCAGACCCCTCCCCCGAGTCGGCCTCTTAATCCCCGTGTGTGTACCTCTCCAACCCACCCCCTCTCCTATGCCCTGTCACCCCACAGGCTCCATAGGTCCTTCTTCTCTGCTCCAAGGAGGTTAATGGGCTACTGTGTCACTTATGCAAAAGGTCTGGCGGCGACCCCAGTGCCGGTCCACAGCCGAATGCGTTTGCTGCTTTTTTCATTAGATCGCCGATAAATCAGACTGCAGGCATCCACACGCCGAGTCCTTGCCTTTTAGATTAGAATGTGTGTTCAGCCAAACCGCCACCTTTTAAATAAATGTTTGTAATTACTTGGTATCCTCTGTGCGTGAGGACGTTGGGGGTGTTCTCGTTAAGAACTCCCTTGAACAATGGAAGCCTTTCACACCCAGTGTCATTCAAATCCGTCCAATGGTTGATCTACTTGGTTGAGCTGAATTGGTCAGCTGAGGCTTGTGCCCGGTAATCTGCTCAGCCAACCAGTGCTGGCCTCTGGGCCATGGTGCTGTAGGCTGCTGTGTGCACTGTTGGCGTCATCAGCTCGCAGGTATTGTTCTTCTTTCTTGGAAAGCAGATGGTACACCCTGTAATCGTAGCTAAAGCAGAGGACATGGAAAGTAGGAGAAATTTGCTAAGCTGGGGAGAAATAACCTAAAACAATAGACATGATAGAATATAGAGAATGGATTTAGAATATTATTGTGAGTAACTAGTGTTCCAGAAAAGTACTGGAATCGGGCAAGCAGGAATAGTTTATTTTGGAATATGGGAACCGTTTCACCTCCGTTTTTGGTAACAAAGATGTTGCCTGTGTTTGTGTGTACATATTTGTGTGGTGAGGATGTGTTGTGTATTGGTACGGTACCTGGGAAGCACCTGTGTGTGAGTGTGTCTCTAATCTGTCCTCTGAGTTTGAGAGGCACCCGTGTGTGACGAGCATGGAGCTTGGCGCCCGCACACGCCTGTGTGACTGGTTCAAGCCGTCAAGCTGCCTCTCACACGCTTAGGCGGGTCACGTTAAACCATCCCTGTTTGTATGCTTCTGTTTGTATGCTTCTGGCTGACGGGAGTGTCCGACGGGGCGGAGAGCAAAAAGCAAAAGTGGTCTGGGAAACTACCTTCTGACTTTTGACCTGACCGCGCCTTGCATTTCATTTTCAAGGTCACTGGTTCATCAAAGGTCACAAAGTCCTCTCATATACAGGTAGTTCCAGTCCTGGTAAAGTCAGTTTGTGACAGGTGTGGACTTTCTTGGTTGCTGGAGATGGACTGATGGTTGCTGTTGGTGGTTAGCCGTCCATGGAAACACCTTACTTGATGGCTCTTGGATTGCTTGAGCGTGTACCTGACCCTTCCCCTGCTTTGCTGGCAGCACGGGGACCAGGGTACCGGCTGGCCTGTCATCATGTGCACGCGATCGGACCCCGATGGACAGGTGTTCCCCAACAAGGACGCCCTGAACTGCCGTGACGGCACAGAGTTCGACATGGACAGAGCAGTGGTGGGTCCCCCAGGCTCAGGGACCAGTGGGGGAGGCAGGCCCGGCAATAAGGACGAAACTCTCCAAGGACTTTTTGTGCCCAGAGAAAAGTTAGTACCAACCCAAGAAAACCCTCATTTTCTTGGGTCACGCTCGGGTGAAATTCATCGTCGGCATCGTCTTGTATTGTGACCGCTGCCATTCTCGCAGGTGTGCCCAGACAAACCCCTCAGTGACCTCTGACATATCCACACGCTCCTCTGCTTCCCTGAATGAGGAGCAGTTTGAGGACTACGGAGTCAGCGAGGATGTGGACTTCACCCCTAGCAGCCCCTGTCCAGATGACGAGACACGCACCAATGGATACTCTGACCTAGGCTCCTCTGTGCCATCCAGGTTGGTGCTCTCACACCAGTCTGTATTCATATCTTTGTGGGGAACGTCCATCCTTTTCTATGGGCACATCCCTAATCCTATGACAACCTTAGCCCCTACCAAGCCCTAACCTTAACTATAATAACCAAATAAAACTTTTGGCATTTTTACTTTTTTGATTGTAAAATGAAATTTGAAGGACCGAAAAAATAACCTCGCTAGTCACATTCTTTCAGGATTCGCTATACTTGTGAGGTCCTTTGGTCCTCATAAGAAGTACAACAAAACCTGTACACGCACACGCACACACACACACACACACTCTTGGGCCAGTGCAATGTCATCAGCCCACTTCCCAGGTACATTTCTTGAGTAACCGGAGGAAACCTGGAGACAGAAACACATGGATAACGTGCTTCACGCGTTAAGCCCAGCGCCCATGAAACCTCGAGATGGCAGATCTACCTGCTGAGACTTTCATGTAGAAGCGGCTTGCCCTATTGACGGCGAGATGATGGTACTCTGGGGAGTTTGTGTATCTGCTGCTGAAGTGCTTTGGAATACCCAAGGTCATTTGAAGCCTAACTGATAAGGATAAATTTACACGCTGGTACAAGTTAAATATTACACCTTAGATTGCTGACTCCCCCCACCGCACCACACACACACACACACACACACACACACACACACACACACACACACACACACACACACACACACACACACACACACAATCACTCCTCCACCCCATTCCTCGTAACTAAGGACGCCGTGTCTCTGTGTTGTGCAGCTCGGAAACCCTTTTCACAGCTGACTGCCTCCCAGTTTCTCCCTTTCTTGAGCTAGTTAGTCCTCTAATCCCACCTGAACCTCCTAACTGGGTTGTTTTTGTGCGTAGCCATGCAGCTCGCCCTTACCACTTTTGGCTCCTGAGCAAACTGAATGACGGGCAAACAAAGTTCAGAGGAATGAAACCAGTCGGACGGATTTATGCTGGGTTCTTGTTTAGAATCACCCTGACTTGCCGAGCATGATTGCTGTGAGAAAGAGAAGCCTTATTGCTGGCAGAGCTCATATAGGAAGGAGACGTCCCCACCTCTGGGGGGAGGGGAGGACGTGGATTATTTAGTATATATTTTATTTTTCCTTCTGGACATAGGCTTTCTCCTGGCAGGAACTCAGCTGGCACATCTGAGAGCCCTGCACTTAAAAAATGGGATGAAGGCGTCTAAAATGCATCTGTTCATTGGGACCGTGCCACAGTTGCTGATTCTTTATGAAATCCCTGTTGGTGTCTCAGAATCACTGATATGTTTTTGTACGGCAGATTGAGGTACTTCATTCACCAGCGGTCCTGATATCTTTTGTGCCTTCTGGGATACCGCCCCCTTCCCCAAACGTGTGCTGATGCAGCTCCTTAGGTCCCCATCTATTGACGAGGATGGCGTCAATAGAAAAAAAAGTGCATCGTCATTGCTTCTGCCCCTGCTGTCAATCCCTCCGCTTCTGAACACACTCGATATGCTTCGTGTGGGCGGGGCCTGGCAGTGTGCAGCCGGGCAGCCTGTCTCTACTCTGCCAACCACCTCCGCGCCTCCTCTCCGCAGCGCGGGCCAGACCCCTCGCAAGGTGAGGCATGTGTACAACAACGAGCTGATGGACGTCTACTGCTCCCAGTGCTGCAAGAAGGTCAACCTCCTCAACGACCTGGAGGCACGCCTCAAGAACCTGAAGGCCAACAGGTGAGGAACGCCGGGGGTGGCCTGAAATGGCACCTGGGCACCCCCGTCCACGGAGTTGTGACAGCTTTATGGATCATGTGCCCATAAACACTCGCTCTGGATCACGCAGGAGACGTCTGCCCACTGACTCATGTTTCATTGCAGATCCCATAATGACTCACGATGTTATGCAATAGCTGCCTTATTTCCATTCCTGGCTGCACGTTGGAGATGTGAGACGGAGCTGCCTCTGGTGGTTCATTGGATACTTCTAGTCCTCCCAGGCATTAATGATTTACTCTGTCAGCTCAGGCACGACAATGAAAGCAGTGGGCCAGTAATGGCCTAGGGGTTTCTGGCCGGGCCAGCACACTCTCTCATCTCTCCGCCTGCCATCAGAATTCGATTCCGAATCCCTAACCTGCATCTGCCTCCCCCGCCCTTCATTTTATTGCAACTGTCCTGTTTTGGTGGGGGGGTGGGGGGGGTGGTAATTCAATTTTAAGAGAAGCAGTTGCCATGGCAGCAGAGAGCTGCGACATGAGCATGCGGGAGAGATTCGACCCTGCTGCAGTTTTTACTGCTTGAAGAGTCTTGCTGTTTATTATTATAATAATGGATGAATGGATGATGCCTTTATCCAGTGTGACCATGAATTCTGCAGAAACGATTCAGGTAAAGCACCTTTCTTTAGGGACCTGCAAGGTGATGGATCTCCTTTCACCACAAAGTAACCCGGAGATGTGATTAAAAGTTTTCCAGAGAACTAAACTTTATTATCATCAGTAAATATCCAGAAGGTGGATAAAATTCTACACTGCAGTGGGATAATGCCTGAACTAATAAATGTCGGCAGGGGGCCAGGAAGCCAATGAAGAGCGAGGATTCACTCTCCTCAGGTTCTGCCAGGGTTACCTGATCAGGGCTGATTCTCGCAAAGCTCTTAAGAATCTCAACAGCAGTTCCGACCAATTGTGAATGAACAAATCACCATTATAGTCTTGTGGCTTGCGGATGTTGGGGTTATTTGCCGCCGTGCTTCACAGTCAGAGGTGAGATGACACTGCAGTAAGGGAGCCGGGAGGGAGCGTGGTGTTATGGCGGTATCTAACGCCCAGGCTGCTGCTTCACAGCAGACGCCTTCTGAAACTTCTCATGCCTGAAAGATGATGATTTTTAAGGAGAGGCTACTCTCTTGGACTGGTCCATTTTGGTCACATTAACTCCTGTGGTTATGCAAAACTCCTTACAAGCCCCTCTAGGACACACGATTCTCCCTCTGCTTGTTGGTTATCGACATGGCTCTTCCTGACGTTTTGAACCTGGGGGACGTTGGTCCGTCACGAGAAGCCCCAGACGCAGTCCAGCGGCAGTCGGCTTTCTCTGTGAATAAGAGGTGTTCGCGGTGGTTTTCCTCTGAGCTGCGCGTAGCAGTGCAGTCATTGTGCCACTGCTTAGGCCACACCCGCCAGCCCTTGTTAGGGCTATTTTGGCTTTTCTTGTGTGACATCAATGTACAGTTAGCAACTGCGGCAGTGTATATTCAGGATGATCAGAAGCACAGATAAAACCCTTGTATCCCTAAAGACTTGGTCTAAAGTAGGTCAGCTGGAGAGGTAGATAGGGCTGAAGGTGAGAGAATGAACATCAGCCTGCGAATGTGTGGCGTGACAGGGGCGGGGCTTGTGCTTCCAGTGAGAGGAAGGAGCTGTCCGGTGGGGCTCTGCAGGGTGGGGAGGACCAGTGAGGGTGATCTGAGCTGGAGGAGCCTCACTGCAGCCATTGCAGTGTGTGCGACTTTCCATGCCCCTCTGCAGTGCGTGTCTCTGCAAATGAGCCTGTCCTGCACCAGTGAATAATACAAGCACAGAAGCAGCGATCCCGAAAATAGAATCAGGGCAAATGCTATGCTAAAAAAAAACTATCAAGCGATCATGAAAATTGGTTATTTTACTCTCCCTCTGCAATTTCAGATAGCATGTCATTCATCATTGATGTACTTGTCTGTTTATTATAGGTGTGAGGTAACAGGAATCCTCTATCCTTTCTTTTTTTATTTCAGCCCTAATAGAATGATTTCCAGCACGGCATTTGGAAGGTAAGTGAACTCTCT
The DNA here is from genome assembly GCA_026774405.1 of Petrocephalus microphthalmus. Taxonomy (NCBI): domain Eukaryota; kingdom Metazoa; phylum Chordata; class Actinopteri; order Osteoglossiformes; family Mormyridae; genus Petrocephalus; species Petrocephalus microphthalmus. Next base: position 8,352,290 of record JAODKK010000093.1, on the reverse strand, counting down.
CATTTGCCTTCGCTATTGCCTGGTTAATTATTTACTGTCCCCTGGCCTTAAATGCGTATCTGTTATTGACTTGTGTGATTTAAGGAAAGGCAGAAGCATGCACAAACACACACAATGCTTCTCCTTTTCCTGCTCAGTGCTGGACTTCCTAACTTAGAAAGAGGAACATTTTTTTTATTCCGTTTACTTTTGACATTTATGGATGAAGTCCTCAGTGATTCTGAGGTAGAAACCTAGAGGCTTCAGAATTAGGTATTGCGTTTTAAGGTAAGATTTAGTTGACACTCTGAGTGGTTCCTTTTTGATGTAGCCACAAATATGCCAGTCCTAGTAATATCCTTAGACTCCCCCCACGTGTAGAGACTCTTGCAGTTTGTTGAACCATTTACAGAGTGTGCCAGTGACTGCTCATGGGAGTTTTACTTACACAAAAATGTTTTGAGGTCGGAATGAAACTGATTGGTTTAGAGTTAACCAATCAGATCACATCAGATGTCTGACCAACTAATCAGATTTCCTGCTCCTGCCTCCTTTAGTTGCTTGGACCTGCCTCCTCTGCAATCTGATTGGTTATATCTCTGACCCAATCATTGTTTTATTCTGCCCTCAGAACATTTTTGTAGAACTCCCACAAGGCCAGTGACTCTACAGGCATCTGATCCTACTCCACCTGCAGTCTTCTTTTTAGCAGTCTGGCTAATGGTACCCACACATGAAGTCATTGCATTAGTCAATGGGCAGAGTACTGGCAGGGACTATCTTGAAGCAGTGTTTCCCAAGGCACTCCTCCCAATTCTTGATAGAAGAAAAACGTGGACTGTCTGGGGGTCCCCGAGGCCTGGTTTGAGACACTGTTCTAAGGCACCCTAGCCTTAATCCTCACCCCCCAGGCTCTCACCTGAATGGAGTCACAGGCTTAAGTCGGTGATCTAGCTGTAAGACCTCCTTCATTTTACATTTAAAGATCAACATCAAGCCTCTATAGGGAAGCGATCATTTGTGTTTGACTGAAAGAGGAGCTGATGCTGGTCTATTCTCTTGGGCTTCGGCTGAGCCCCGTGCCTCCTTGGTGTCTCACCCAGGCAGCTCCTCCACAACAGCAACCTGAGCAGCAGCAATGGCAGCACGGAGGACCTGTTCAGGGACAGCATCGACTCCTGTGACACAGACATTACGGAGAAGGTGGGACTGCCGTCCCAACGTGCTTGTGATGCTAACAGTGCTAATGAGCGAATGAATGAATGTCACATTTATATAGCGCTTCTCACGACATCGAAAGCGCTATACAGAAGCAACAGGGAGCCGCTTGGACCACCACCACTGTGTAGTACACACATGGATGACACAGTGATTGTATCATGTTAACAGTAACTATTGCAACTGCAGCTAGATGGTTACTCTCAGAGGTGAAAATGGAATAATTACTATTTTTTTAATTCAAAACACATGGATCTCATTTGACTGATTAAGAGCACCCTAAATTACATAACACAAAGATTTTTAAGCCCTGGATTTTTTTCCCTTTTTAGTTATAATTAACATCAAATCATCAGCACAACATTTTCTATATTTTATAGTAATAGCCATGAATCACACACTGGGAGGTACTTTGCCTAGAGGCTTTCGTTTATGGACAGGAGAGCGGTGTTTATACATGGGTCAACAAACCCCAAACCAGCTGACTTTATTTTCGTAATTGTTAAAAATTGAGGTGGAATCATGAGTCTGTTGAACTAATGTGATCTGAGGAACTGAAATTAGTAGCTAGATAAAACAACCACTTACACCTTGATCTAATCTTGGTACGGCGGTGTGGCATGGC
>JAODKK010000093.1:8332775-8348689 GCA_026774405.1 Petrocephalus microphthalmus | reverse complement strand
ACTTAGGGCTGGGCACTAGGTAGGGTATACGATAGGCAGGAAGGGCCATAGCAGCCAATCAGGGTACATGCTGTAATGGCTGAGAAAAGGCAGATGAGAATGTCATGCTTAGGGCTGGGCACTAGGTAGGGTATACGATAGGCAGGAAGGGCCTTAGCAGCCAATCAGGGTACATGCTGTAATGGCTGAAAAAAGGCAGATGAGAATGTCATACTTAGGGCTGGGCACTAGGTAGGGTATACGATAGGCAGGAAGGGCCATAGTGGCCAATCAGGGTAAACGCTGTGGTCCCTTTAACTCTGGGCTCTCTCCCCACCACAGGCTCCAGCAGCTGGAAGAAGAGAACGGGGAGATGAAAGTCAACCTGTGCAAGCTGAAGTCCCAGACGGAGAAGCTGGACGAGGTGTGTGCACACTGGTGATGCTCTTTTCCAGTGGGGCACCTCTAAGAGGGACCCATAATTTGGGGAGGCGTAACTGACTTTGCCAGCACACAAGGGCAGGCGTGTCCTTAAATAGCGCGGTGTTGCTGTCTCTAAAACAGGGATGCTCTGGCTTTGTTTGCTTGTTACTAATGTCTCACCACACCCAGGTGAAGGCAGACAAACGTTCCTTAAAATATCCCTGTTAATCAAAACGCTAATCAGCACTCCATTTGGCAGAGGGAACGTGTGAATGCTGCTTGTTGACACATGTATTTTGAGTCAGGGCTGGGGGGGGCTGCCCATGAGCAAACTGTTAGTCTAATTCACATAACACCCCCATCCACCCCCCACCAAGCAGCCCCTGGTACGGTGTAAATGCGACGTTGTAGGACAACGAGAGTACCAGCAAGCTGCTGGGTGTGCTTTTTTGCTTTTCTGCATTCTGTCCATCCATCTCTCCATTCCCTTTCACACTGCTGCCCATCTCCGCCGCTCAGAGAGATTGTGGTGCTTTGCAGCCCCGTGCAGCCACAGCCGCAGTAACTGCATCTTCTGCATCTCTGTGCGCGCAGGAGAAACAGCGAATGACTGACAAGCTGGAAGACACCAGCCTGCGCCTGAAGGATGAGATGGACCTCTACAGGAAGATGATGGACAAGCTGCGGCAGAATCGGCACGAGTTCCAGAAGGAGCGCGAGGCCATGCAGGCTGTAAGGTGGCTCGGTCTGCGCACACGCCCCCTTCTGGCCGACTACGGGCCTGCTTTTCACCGCAGACCCTAATGCCTCCCCCCCCCCCCCCCCCCAGCTCATTGAGGACCTACGGCGAGAGCTGGAACACTTGCAGCTCTTCAAGCTGGAGGCCGAGAGGCCCACAAGGGGTCGGAGCTCCTCCTCGAGCCTGTCGGAGTTCAGCAGCAAGACCCGCGAGATGGAGCTGGAGCATGACAACAAGCGTCTCAAGCAGGTGGGGGCCGGCGCCGCCGCCGTCGTCACGGAGAGCCTCCGACGTCAGGGCGCCGTCATGGCGACCATTAGGGTGATTGCCGGCGCATAGTGATGGATGATCTTGTGCCCTAACCTAGCACTGCCTGGCCTGTAGCTGATGTTATTTACCGTCAGGCCCGTTCACAGGAACACTCGTGCAACTGCCTGGTGACAGCTAGTTTCAGGAAAAATTATTCACATTATGCACAAGTGTTGAGACATTTTTCCTTGCAAGACGTGCAGTACTTTTGTTGCACTTAAGCACCAAAAATGGTTTGTCAAGTTTAGTAATTGTACATGAATTTTAGTAATATTCATGAAGGCAAGTTGTATTAGGACACAGATTTTGTAAATCCATTATTTATTTAGTCTCTTGTTTTGGGGACTAACATTTGTGAGAGCTGAGAAATAATATCCTGCAGCCGGAATTCCAAAGAGAAATTCTGAGACAACATCTCAGACTTATACATTGGAATGATTAATGTCTTCTTCACTACAGAGACACTGACTCTAGGCTCAGGTCCAATCCCCCCCCCATGCACCTGCAACAGGATTGCCGTGACAACAGCCACACGCTGGTTTGCTAACGCCATAAATCTCTTTTCCCCCCTCGGCCATGCACTGTAAGGGAATTTGAAATGGAGACTTCCTGTTCCTGGTTATGTCTAAGGGAGCCCATGTGGCCTTAGGCTGGCCGTTGTGGCTCACGGCGATTTCGCTGCTCGGAAAGGCCTCCCCACTGAGCTGCTGGTGAGCGGGGGCCAAATGGCATGCGGCGTTAGCAGACTTCCCCCTCAGTTTGCGGTCCTCGCAAGTTTGAATGTCAGTGAGGAATTATCGAGTGAGAATGGAACACAAGCTGGGCCGTGGCATCGGTTGCTCTTTGTTCCACAAAAGTCATGAGTGTCAGAACGGCACATTTGCCCCTCAGGATCTGATGCCCTGCCTCTGCTTTTGTATACCCAGAAGATAACCCCCCAGGACATGTCTTATGAGCTCCAGCAACTTGTTTCTGCTGGAGCACGACTCCTTCCCAGTCTTATGGTAATCCGTGTTTCCCAAATCCTCTCTGATCCATTAACCGTCAAATAACATCATCATAATGGAGGTTCCTGCAGCGCTGCCTTGTCCTCGTAGTCATCCACTGACTCCATGACTTAACTGTGAATAACCCCACATTTTTACCAGCTGGAGGGCACACCATCCAGTACACTGCCAAGGCATAGTCTTGTATCCTATGGGAGATGCTCAGACAAGACCGCAGTCATTTACTTATACCCCTTTTCCACCAGTGTGGTGCTGGTTCCTAATTTGGAACAGGTTCCACACTTTTCCACTGAAAATCATTTGGCTCCTTGCCTGAATAACTGGCTCCATCCCAGCTAAAGAGAATTGCTGGTCTGAAACTGCGACTCTGTGATGTCTGTATGCGGGGGAGGGGCTATAATACGATATAAACGTCAGCAGTGCCACATTATTTCCAGTGTTTTGACGTTTTGTTTGTTTTTAGTGTTGCAAAAATGCTAAAGTTAAAGTAGAGCTGAAGACAGCAGGGTACATTCAAAGTATGGTGCAAATTTACAACAATTATATTAATAATTTATATATAATATAATATTCACAATTAAGGACTACCCAAACTACAGAAAAATACTCACAGAGTGGCGAGGGATGGAAAAAGTTTAATGGTGTCCCACCACTGTTCTGTATTCATTGTTGCTAGCCAGCCTCCAAAGTGTGATTATACCTGTAACCAAAACAGGTGCTTGCTCTCCCAAGGAGAGAGACTGTGACACATGCAATCAAATGACCCTGGTGAAATTGAAGTTTTGGATGAACTGCGTCCAATTTGAATCAGGGGACAATCGTGTCTCACCAATGGCTTGTTGGTGGATTTGTCCAAACGATGGGTGACACCCATCGGCGGTGCAACTGCAAAATCAACACAGCAATAATGCAGCAGATAATTGCTTTATTTAACTAGCTAATGTTTCATTAAAATGAATGTTTCGACTAAGGCTAACTAACAAACAAGACCCAAAGTTAGCATTAGTCATTAGACTCATCTTTCTATCAAAAAACATTTTAATAAACTCAAAAATATCATGTGTCCGTCATGGCAGCTGTTACAGATGTTGTTTTTAACCAATGGAAATAGAAGCCAGTTCTTGGGTTGTGCCAGTTGAGCACTGCCTGAGATCCAGCTCCCTGTCAGCACCAGCACCAACACTAGTGAAAAAGAAGTATCAGTATTTCTGTCCAAAATGGACTTTACTCTCTGATTCAGATGTAGATTTTGCTGAAGCTATTTAAGTACCGATTCTGAATAGTGCAACAACAAACCTCCTCTAGGACTTGAACTGGGAATCTTCAGGTTACAAATCTATGCCGTGAATGATATTCACTAAAGGGGGAAAGTAGAAGATGGTGCTCAAGGACAGGTTTTGTCCAGTGAATGGGTCACATGCGGGTTGGGAATGCCAAGGCAGAGGACCATCTGGGTCCGCTCCTTACCCCAGACTGAGTTGTCCCTCCACACCATTCTTACAGGAAAACCAGAAGCTGCGGGACCAGAATGATGACCTTAATGGGCAGATACTTAGCCTGAGCCTGTACGAGGCCAAGAACCTCTTTGCAACGCAGACAAAAGCTCAGTCATTGGCTGCTGAGATAGACAATGCCTCTCGGGATGAGGTGAGTTGATGTTCAGGTGGTAGGTTTGAGTGTGTCTGTGTGAGGGGGCTCTATACACGTCTAGATTCAAAAGGCTTATGAAAAGGGGGTGATGTTTCCCTGAATGTCTAGTCTCATGTCAAGTCATAATTTGCGATGTTCTTCGGCAGCTGATGGAAGCCTTGAAGGAGCAGGAGGAGATCAATTTTCGCCTCAGACAGTACATGGACAAGATTATCTTGGCTATCCTGGACCACAACCCTTCCATCTTGGAAATCAAAACCTAGACTCAACTGGTTGGGAAGGCCACAATAAGCAGGCACTGCCCCCAAGAGCCTGGGACTATAAACTGCATAGTTGCAGCCACTGGAACCTGAGTCGTTTTGTGTTTACAAAGCTTTGGGACTGTTGTAATCTGTGAATCACAAAAATGTTAATGTTTTTCCATGCACTTTTCCCCGTTTTTGTTCCATATGATTGTCACCACTGCTGTAATTTTTATGGGAATTATGACTGGAAAGCCTTCGGTATGATTGGATCACGTGAAGCATTATCATCTTTTTGAATTTAAATATATACTACCTCTGGGTATGTAAATGCTAAGGTAAACAAACCTGCCCTTTGCTTAAAAAGAAAAACCATTTAACGAATGGAAAGATATGAACATGCTTAATGGTAAAGAGTGTCTGTAGACGGTATGCTCTGGAGTTCGAGGAGGGTTGGAATGCGGAAGTTCAGAAAGTCATGTAAGTCGGCTAGGGGGTAATTTGGAATGTACATGCGGTTGGCACCATGGTGACGCTAAGCAGACAGCCCCGGTGTAGTGTGACAGTGCTGTATAGCATTTGGGTTATCACGCTCACGGAGAGATGCAGGGATAGCTCACGAACGGGAAGAAATCTGCAGAGTGGACAAAAGGGAGTGGCACTGGAGTACACGAGTGTAAGCTGGAGCCTGGTCTGTTAGAGGACTGAAGGAAATCAGTTTAGGTACATTTTTTCGGCCTGTAGTTAGGCTTATGATGCCATTAAGTGCAACAGAAGGATCTGGAGAAACGGGTCTTTGCTGTTGGTCATGCTAAAGTGGGCCCAAGACGATGCTGTGCATATCCTTTGTGTGATTGGTTAACCTGTGATAAACGATCGATGAACATCGTTCTCTTCTGTTTATCAAACTTGAGTTCTGTGTGATTTCAGAGGCATGCTTGCTTTGGCTCACTTTGATATATATTTTTTAAATGATTGCGTGTGCAGTTCTGACTCATCAACACACAATGAGATTTGGATCCTTTTGGGAGAGAGTATCTTGTTCAGTTGCAGCCAGGAGTCGATCTTGAATTGTCTGGATATGTTTTGTTTGTCCAGTAGTTGCCGTCGCCTCCCTTATTTGAGCACCAAGGACATGGCAAAGGTTCATTCAGCAGCTGTGCAGTAATGCACTGAGACTGTGAAGAGGCCTCCCTGCTTTTTGAGCAGTTCTTGGATCCTCATGCATCCAGTTGTGTTTCTGGGTTTAGTCACGACTGGTGTAACCATGCATAAGCTCTGAGCCGGGGAAAATCTGACTCACCCAGAGATACTGCTGGAGGTTTTACTTCTGTGAATATGAATTCTGGCCACGAAATCTGAGAAAGAGGCATTATGCGATTTATTATTTCTTTGTTTGAGTGGGGGGAACAACCTCTGAAGTTACCAGAATGTCCTGCGAACAGGGGTGGCCGTAAGACAAGTAGTTACACATTTACCAGCAGATGAATGTAGAACAGTTGACTTAACTGCACAGAGGGAAAAAATGAAAATAGATCTATCTACTTGGATATACTGTTACAGTACACTAAAAAAAGTCTTGAAGAATAGTTATTTGAATGGGGAAAAAAAGTTTATTTTGTAACAAGTCTTAAATGTGTAATATAAAAGCAGAAAAGAATGTTTATTTTACCACAGATCTGTACATTAAACCTGGAACATGGATAATTCTTGTTTTGGTCTTTCATGTGGTATTGTTACAGAAGGTTTACACAGGCGGATATAAGTGGAAGGGCAATCCAGCACTTGGTACTCCTAGTGGAACTGGAGCAAAGCATCTGAGTTTGTCTGTTACTTCCCTACACATGGTATGCTCACACAAGGGCCTGTCAGTTTGGGTTTCTGTGGGCATAGTTCTTGTCCAGCACTATAGGGATGCATGGTCCGACGTGGCTCGGTATGCACCTGTCAGGCCGGTAGGGAGGCTCAGCCCAGAGCCCCCATCCAATTATGGCCGTAGGCAGGAATTCGCCAGAATGTAGCAAGACCAAGCATCACGTGGTCATGAGTCAACGAGTTAGATGACGTGCATCGGTAGACTGTGGTTGGCCTTCCACGTTGGAGTTTGATAGAAGGCTTGAGCTTGCTTGTATGGAACACTGGACAGGGGAACACGGTGTGCTGGAAACTAAACTTGAAAACTGTGCGCCATTTACAGAAAGCTAGTCTTAAACATTTTAAACTCTTCATGTTTGCAGCAATATCTGGGGTAGTGATTACATTCTCTTAGTAGAATGAAATTTGAGGGTGAAATGTGTAGGCTTAGAACTATTATTCTGCAATAAATTCAGAACTATGTGCTGGCAGGTTGGGTAAAGGTGATGTGTGGGCCGGTGCAAATTAAGCGTGTTGTAAATGTCACTGAATGTATCACCATACATTTCACCGTAGTCTCTGAAATGGCTCCCTTGTTTTGAATTTTTTTTTCTGTGATGAGGCATTTTGCCCATCACAGTATTTCAAAAGATGTTTAAGGGTAATGGTTACATTTAATAATCTAAGGTGAATTTTATTGTAGTTTTGCTACCTTGCACAAAACGAGTTGCTCCGCATGCTATTCTAGGGTTTTTGTGCCTTCTTAACAAGTGACACATTTTCTAATTTTCTGTATTTGGCTGCATAGAGCTTTTTCTACGCATTCTAGTATGCATTTATATTATGTGAACATAATAACATGTAAATACTGTACATTAGACAGTTTCTACTTGCATTCATGTGCCACCTAATCGCTTTCAAAAACATTTTTTTACTGTTTTATGGAGAAAATGGCAATACGAGAGCATCTCGTGTGCAAATACGAGACAAGCAGCAAGTTATTTTGATTATATTAATTGGTTTTAAAATCTTGTTTTTTGCCCGAAACATTTTGTCAGCCCTCTTCAGCACATTGTATTTTATATTGCAATAATCCAAACAAGTTGGTTTTGTTTTTGTCTGGAAGACAATTTCCCCCGCACCAGAAGTAACCGTAACGCCCGCTTGCCTTCAGTATCTCCCCGTACATTTTATCCCACGTCCTTTTGATACGGGAAGGCTTCAGCCTCCCGAACGGTGCAAAAAACTCTTCAAATGTGTCTGAATGACGTACAAAATACTGACTGCGATACATTTTATTGCAGTGAAAGCAAATTCTTCGTGGTGGCACTTGAATTCCCTCGTTTTTTCTAAGGCCACTGCATTTTTCTGTTGGTACACCGGTTAATAAATGTGGTTTGCAGAATAATGATGTTGATCCATAGCGGTTCTACGGAACAGCCTGCCCGGTTTCTGCGTTTTAGGAAAAACTGCTCCCTGTCTGTTGTGCTTGGCATAGTTACTGGGGGAGAAACGGGAACAGATAAAACCTTACTTTAATATTGTGAAGACTGTAACGCTTATAGAAGTATTACTGACTGCACACCTAAATCGGAGTGCCAGCTATTTTACTTCTGTCTAGATTTCTTTGTTAATTTACCACTATTGCTGCACTATTTGACCACTGTCGTTTTATACCCGAGAAAATTTTTACCTCTCTGACGCAGTTCTTTATAGGTGCTTGTGACTGTATAAATCCATGCTGTGAATAAAATGATTTGCTTTGATCTGACTAAAGTAAGATGCGTGCAGCCTTCAATGTTGATTGTACAGTGTATGTACGAGTGTATATAATCAGGCGACGAAAAAAAGACGTTGAATCGATTTGCCCGTTCATTATTTTACTTTAATTGTAGACCTACGGGATTTCTCTTCTTAAATTCTCAACGCATTTTAAGTAAACGTTGGATGCCTCTTAATAAACTTTACTGTATTTTTCACTTTCGAGATTGTGGGTATACAGTTTTTGTCGCCTGCAGAATCACCTACAGGCAAAGCGTGCATAGCATCGGCTGAACGGTAAGACGAGACGAAGCGGCTCTCCTTCGGCAGAAACGTCGCCAATCGACGAGGTCCCTAGTGTCTTCACTGAAGCACTCGGGTGACTCGTGTTGCAATGGCAATAGCTCATAATTAGTATCTTGAGAGTCCTGTTTAACACCCATTGTGTTTGACGAGACTTTTCAGTTACTTTATCCGTGTTGGTAAGCTGTTCGGGCATTGATTACACATGCTAGACCCACGCATTGCTATTCCCGTATCTATTCTAATAGGGATAAAAATGTTTTATATATATATGATTTTATTTTCCCCCCAATTAGAATAGATACGGGAATAGCAATATATATATTCCCGAGCCCAAGTCTCCCTCTGCTGGCGACTTAATGGAATCGTCACGTCTCGTGACCGGTAACTATGGCAACCAACGTTCCAAGGTTCCCGTGATCCACGGGGAAAATTGGCGGGTAGTTCGGTAGGTAACTGCAAACCGGCCTGTTTTAGGGCTGGAAGAAAACTCCAGATATTAATGTCTGTGTATTTGTGATTTTATGTAGCTCCTTAACCGACTTGGTGAAATTTTTGTATTTAATTTAGCTAGCAAGTTACCAGTAATCAGGGATGCTGACTCTCACGCATCTGACGTGACACTCACGCTTTCAGACTCTCACGCGAGAAATCCTACGGCAAATCTATATAATGCCATTATAAACCAGAAATTAGCTACATCAGAAGCGCTGGGGTAGTTTGCAAACTCTTCAGACTATTTTCAAGGAAATAAAACTGTCACATAGAAGTATATACGTGTGGAAGTGTGTGCAGATTTGGCTTGAATTTGAATTGAATCTCACGCCAGCCAGCTGACAGAAGTTGGCAGCCCTGAATAATACAATAAAACGGCCAAGGAGGAACTACATTTCTGAACTGGAGTCAAGTCAGAAAACCCGGAGACACGAATGTAGGTGGTTCCGTTTATGGAGAAGATTTATCAGCGCTCTAGGTAAGGCATTTTAATAAGAAGGCCTGTTTTTCTTCTGTCGTCGCGACTGTGACCCTTCTCTGCCATGCCGCCGAGCCTGCTACGTTATCTAAGAATTTCCTGCAAATTAATCACCGTCAAGTTCTGTTAGTGAAATTGATCATATCAAGGACGTCGTATTTGGTTTAAGACGGTAATATGGTTTAAGACGCGGTTTTTTTGCGGTAGTTATGTGAGGGGGCGCCAGGTTTCCTACGTTTCAGCCCCAAATGAAGGCGAGTACTAATCCGAAATTCCTACCGATGCCTGCAGGTACTCAGTTGTCATTAATTAAATCACAACATCAATAAATGTTGTACAATATGTTCAACTCCACATTGGTACAAATTTAGAATTGGTCATATTGTCGTGTATTTATACTCATGATATAAGTTGGGGTGCAAGTTACAGTGCACAAAATTGACGGTTCGGTACAAACCTCGGTTTTGGGTTGGCAGATTGGTGCAATTTCGGCACATCAGGGAAGATAGAATTTGTCTTGAAATTATTATTAAAACTATAAGCAATTAGCAGCAGCAGTAAACCAAAAGCAAAGTCCGTCAACGTGTCTGGATAACAAAATAGAAATTAAAAAATAAGACTGCATAATAAGTCATAACTGTTCTCTGTTACTTAGTATGGTTGCATATCTGTAGCGATAAACACCCCTATAGCCATAGTTGTTATTTTTATTTATTTTTAGCCCAGTCTGAAAGTTCCGGGCAAAAGCGTCTTAAATGCCACAGCCAGACTAACTTGCAGAATCTGTTTGTGCCTTTCTCCTGTCATGCACACGATCACATGTCATCTCCAATGTGTTTCCAGCAACATATCCTAGTTCGGTGTGACGGAGCCGACAGACAGTCTTGGTCTTACTAACTGCTCTCTCTCCAGTGCTGGTGTAATTTACTGGGAAAGGAAGATGTTCCCAGACTTATGATTATGACTTTGTGTACCAAGCATTAGCATGTTTTCCATGTTGAATGTCTGCATGTGAATTTTGATTTTGCCTGTGTCAAGTAATCTGTTCATTTGCTTTATTATACATTCCAAATTCAAAATATGACTGAAATTTTAAATAATTACAGAAATGTACCCATAAAGGCATGGATCGTGATTTGGCCTGGCAACATGTGAGGCCACTGATCATTAACTAGACTGTAAAATATACAGCTGTACAAATAGGTGAAGTTTTCATAAGTAATGGGGCCCACAAAGTGCAAGAACTGTACACTGCATAGTGAGTCTAAAAACCATATATCCTAAGTTTAAAATGGTTATCTTCTTATGAGGAGAACAAAACTGGAGACTGTCCCATGACAAGGCCCATTTTCAAGATATTCTCTTAAGTTGACCTTTGATGCAATCCTAAGATAATTGCAGTGCTATTTTCTAGTACTTTGGATACCTAAAGGGAATAGGGTTCCTTATCAATTTTGAGCTGCAACTTGCTTTTTCACACCCAGACAAGCGGGTGGTATGGTACCACAAAAGCTGAATCTTCTAAGGGCCTCTACAGTTATGACCCACCCAGTCAGAAAAACGAAGGCCCAGAAGAGGAGGGGGAGAAGGTGTCAACTGACATGGAAAACTTTAGAAGAGGAAAACTGGGAGGAGGAGATAATGGAATCCTCATCACCTAGGGAGACATGGGAGGGGAAGGATTCTTCTCCTTACGGTGAGAAAGTGCTAGAAATATATATAAGCAAATCTGGTCTGAAGCCATCTTGTGAGCACTGTGGAAGTCAGTGACTAAGATTGATGCTTGTTTTATTGAGATGTCCACATTTCTGCATATTCTGAATTTAAAAATGAGTATTAAAACTATTTCCATCTGGCTGTATTTGTTGCCAAGTCTCAGGCCCTTTTTATTATTCCTTTGTCCCCACTTTCTTTCATATTTGGGATTCCCAGCCTTCCATCATGAGGATACCATCAGCTCAATCAGAATTTCATAAGTTTATCCAACTCTTTTGCAAAAACCCCAGCATTCTGCAGTTCTCTGGAATACTGGCCATGGACCAGTACCAGTTCAGGGACCTGGGCTTGGGAACCCCTACTTTCCATTTTTTCGTCTGCTCTCCTGTTTAGTCAGTGGATTGTTGAAATTTGGTGACTGTCGGCACATTCTGAGTGTCCTTGCTGCTTCTGTCCTGGTGTCTGCAGATTCTGAGGACGTGTTCTGCCCAGATACTGTTTGGGAAGGCCCCTTCCGTGTTCAATACAACAGCCTCAAGGAGGGAGATTACAGCCCTGCGGTGCACCATGTGCCCCCAGTGAAGTGGGTCAGCCAGCAGACGAGTGTGGTGGTAGGCCAGTTTGCTGATGCTACCGAGTAAGACTGTGTGAGCATTCAGTTCCCTCACCACCATTGGCATTAATCTAACATTTCAGCTTTTCAAATAAGTTGATTTCTTCTCAAACTATTCTTTGAAGTAGAATAACTGTAAACAAGCTGGAAATAAGATGATTTATTTGAGTTTCTCACTTTTGTTGCATGTTTTAACTATTTAGAAAGGCTTAAGTGTTGAAAAAAGGAAATGAGGGCAGTTGAGTTAAGGAAGCAGATGCGATGTATTCTTTATTTTCCGTACGGACTTGGTTGTGCTCTAAACAGCCACGATGACTTCCTCAGAGAGCGGTATTGAGATCTGTGTTGAGAGGTGACAAGGCCCACAGTCATGTTTTTCATTTGTTGCCTTTTCAATTAAAATGTATGTGGAATTAAACTAAACACTTGCTGGTGTTCCGTGTCTGAGTGTCATTTTGCTTGCCTTGCCATGCAGGGATGTTAGAGTGTGTTCTGCTAGGTAGAGTCCTTCCACTAGGTGGGAGTGCTAAGTAGTCTCCTCTCGCATCCACAGTCATTATGTATTCCGTCTGAAAAGCAAATCCATATCACTCACATACAGAGGTTGCCCACCAACTCATGCACCATATAGGGAAAGGGCTTTATTCTTATGCTTATCTGTTTAACTGTACATGCTTTAGAGAATGTCATCTTACATGTATTACTCACTGTAGTAAATGCACTTGAACTTTGCATCAAAATATGAAGTGATGTGCCGAAGATTGGAAAATTATAAAATGGCACCTAATATCACTGCGTTTAATGTTTTACTTTAGAACATTTTTAACTTTAATAGGTGTAATTTCTTAATGTATGCAGACAATTTGCATTGTCATTAATGTGGTACTTGTATTTTTGTGGTGCATTTGCTTGGGAAATAATGGAAATGTGGTGTACATATGATATAGCCACATAACCAACTTTTGTTGTACCTGGTGGTTTTCACCCTGTGATTCTGGACTACCAGAGGGAAGAAGGCTTTTGCCACAGTCTGTTTGTAGAAGTGCGAGTGCGACCAGCTCAGTAATGATACTCTGTGTTCTGGAATTCACAGTAGCTGCCAGAGGCCTGGTGCCAAGAGCTTGTGGTTGGCGTCTCAGAAAAAAAACACTTGCATTTTCAGAGAGCAAGATTTAGATCAGTTGTTAAGAGAATGCGAAGCTACTTTTGGAATTCTGTCCTCCGATTTCCTGTGGCTAAGGGACATTGGATGTACTATTGCTATTTCCGAGTAGCACCCAGCTACAGTGTGGGACAGGCTGGTTCAGAGGTGAGGTCATGGGGTATAGAATGGAGTACACAGCTGCATTGTCTTTGGAACCTTGCTGAACCTGAGATTGGGCCACTGTTTTATATGAAATGCCCTTATAGTTTTACTTTGTCAAAAACTGTCAGTATAAAAACATAACAGCGGTGTATATATTTTCTCAGGCCTTTGCTTGTTGATGGGGGTTTCCTGTACATACTATGGTTCCCCTAACAGTCAGTTGAATTGCTGCTTCTAAATTGCTCATAGTTTTTGAGTGTTTACCCTACAAAAGACGTCCCGTCGAGGGTGTGCCCCTGCTTCTTGTTCTGTGCTTCCTGGTACAGGCTTATAACAGCCATGTACTAACTAAACATTTATAGAAAGTGGACAAATGGATAAGTAGTCCAGGATAAAATACATATTAGTTTCCACTCTTTAATAAAATTTCATCCACTGTAGTTAATAATTGTTAGTATATTGTAAATTTTTTACATGTGTTGCTTTTGCTGAGTAACTATATTTTCCAGCTGGTTCCCTGATCCACTAGCCACATCCTGCTATCTGAAAAATCTGCGGGGGGCCCGGCGACTCTTAAAGAGACACAGCTTTCCACATGACTCAGCCCTGAGTCACTGGGCCGAGGCTTATAATCGCAACCAAAAGCATCCGGTAATCTAGCTGCATTATTAACTGGGGCTCTGGTATAAACTGGTCAGGAATACAACTTGGGACTGACAGCCAGACAGTTGGCATCAGGTGAAGGCTGAACATTTTCACACCCCAGACTATGGGATTTGCCAGATTCTGCATCATTTGGAAAAGCAGATCTGAGTATTTGCGTTGGGTAGCGTTTCATCTTTGGCACTGGAATGCACTGTATTTTGCAAGGGGCTGCACACGTGGCCAGAGCTAGACCCTGTGGAATGGCTGGGTGAAGCAGATACAGTTGGCTTGCTGGATGAGCAGGCTGTGCCCTAATTATCCATGACACTATGAGCTGCTGGCGCAAAACCATCAGCTTCTAGTCTGGCCTGAGGGCTGCGATGTTGGCCCGGATGCCTGTTTAGAAGCTTTAAAATATTACAAGATGTCTTGGCCTGTGTTCACTGTTTGTTTTAAATATTTTTAGTATATTTGTTTAGCCTGTTTTCAAATGTGTACCACTGATCAAAGATGGAGTTGCAGGAAACATGGGGCAATCAGTAAAATTTACTCTTTGAATTTACAGTAGACATCCAGCATAGATCAGTTAGCATAAATGTTGTTGTTAGCAAATGTGTTGTTAGCATAAACATTTCATAAGTGCAGAATAGATGAGTATTGTGCCAGATTTAATTGCTGTTATTCTGATGTTGGCAAATCCTTTATACAGGTTAGCTTATAACCTTGGTGTATTCAACAAGGCTTTGATGGAAAATCATTGTTTGCCCCAAGCATGGAGTGGAACTTTCAGCCCAGGAGTTTTTTGCTCAAGACCAGCCCATATTAGCTTCCTCCTGGGGGAACTTTGATAAATTCAACTTTGAGAAACGCGTATTTGTCCCCACAATGTGATGATAACCTTATTTTGACATAGTGGGGATCACCTTTTTGTAAATTTCATAAAATTTATATAAAAGTTTTATAAAAATCTGTGACTACAATCAAAAACTAAAAATGCCAAGTCTTGTTTTGTTTAGTTACTTATAATTAAGGGCTGGGTAGGGGTTAAGTTTATCATTGTTGGGATTAGGGTTCTTCTAATAGAAATGAATGGACGGTCCTCACTAAGACAGGAATACAAACGTGTGTGTGCACGTGTGAGAAGTCACTGGTTAACATTCTGATGCATTTATTGTAGAATGTTTGCCAAAATTGTAAAGTTTATTTTGTTTCTGACCTGCAAAACATCTAAGCAGCACACCCATAATTCTCCAGATCAGCTACTCCATTTCTCAGATTCATTAAGCTGCAGTGTTGGTAGTTGTCCACCAGAAGGCACTGCTGGACAAGTGCCACAGAACTGGCGTCTTGATGCTGTGCTTGTTGATCTGTTTTCAAGCAGTTTTATTTTTCTAAGCCTGTCCAGTACATGAATGCTCATGTATCAGGGTCATAGTTCTCTGTAATGAGACCCCAACAGACCTGATAAGCAGGCTATGGAGGGAAGTGCAAGAAGGGGTGAACTAAAAAAGCACTGACGCTTTGGGGGACTTCGCAATGAGGAGGATAATCCTGTGTGTCCCAAATTTAGGAGCTGGGCTCACTCTTGACTCTTGAGCAACCCCGTTCTGAGTCTGAAACATCATTGTGCAAGCACCAGCATCTGCGTCTGTGTCTGAGGTCGCGCAGACCATGTCACCTTTGTTCCTTTTGAAAGGATGAGCAGCCCTGCTTAACTAAGAATTGGGTGTATGTTCCACAGAGGAACCTTCTGTGAATACGAAGTCTTCAGTACTGTGTTCAAGGTCTGCCTTGCATATTCCAGAAAATTGAATGTTTTGCTCTCCTGTCCTGCTGCTTACTGTGGGCTTTCACCAGCACAGCCGCGGCCAGCCTGGGGGCCTCACGCCTCCTAGCTGCGCCTTGTGTCCGATAAGCGTGCCACCCTCCCACACTCGCACTGCGAGCACGCCACCCAGGAATGTGCTCAAAGCTGGTTCTGCTCTGCTTTATCGCAATTTATCTGAAGCCATGGCTTTTTAGACATTTTTTTAATTTCTGCTGTGCAGAATTTTTGCGGAAGGCCCAACTCTTCCATGTTACCCTATAGTTACTATCTCCTGTCTTGACCCCACTTGGTAATGGAGGTCTCTCACTATGTGCTGTTTCAGAAGTGGGGTAAACTGGTGGCGTTACAATATTTTTGGTATTCTCTATGTTTGGCTATTGAGGTTTACAGTAGGGGTGTAACAATGCATCGATTTATTAAAGAAATGGCAAACGATCTGGTGCATCGACGTGACACATAATGGGGAAGATGGTGGCGCAGGAGGTAGTGCTATCATTCGGCAACCGGAAGGTTGCAGGTTTGAGCCCAGGTTCCTCCTGACCCCATCAAAGTGTCCTTGAGCAAGA
>JAODKK010000093.1:8320833-8332675 GCA_026774405.1 Petrocephalus microphthalmus | reverse complement strand
CACCACCGGTGTGTGGATGGGTGAATGTGAGGCAATTTGTAAAGCGCTTTGGTGAAAAGCGCTATATAAATGCAGTCTATTTACATAAATGTCGATGCATGCGTTTTTATTTTATCGCCTATTCCAGTATTGTTTTCATGATCCACTCCTACGTACACATGATCTGCACTTTTACGCTTTAGGTGGTGGTATGTAGCATACGTAGATCTGATGTCTTGTCATATCACGCTAATTTTGTATTCGCTTTAAATCGCTGTTAGCCACGTTAGTGTCTTGCACCAATTCCCCCAGGAGTGACATTTAGTGCGTTTTGCAGACGTAAATTAACGTCTAAACTTCTACCTCTACCGCTAGAATTTGCTTTCTGCTTGTGTGTCATGCTGAATGTATGACATTTGCTACTTGTGTTTGTTCCTAAACACGGGTGGGTTTCCCAAAAGCTCCTATTAGCAACTGACGTACTTGGACTCATTCAGAAGCACATTTCTAACTATGTAAGTTGTTAATGTAGTTAGCAACTATGCTTTTGGCAAACGCACGCCAGAACAGCCAGGATAGGAAATGCTGGGAACCCATCCCGACCGGAGTCCATCTCTTCGAGGTGGCAGGGGGAGAGACCAAGGAAGTGGCACAGTAACCTGAAAGTGTTTATGAGTGTGGCCTTTGTCAGATTTGGAGACCTGAAATGAGCCTTTTGTTGGATGATAACCGGCGACTAAAACGAGAACTAGAAAGAGTTAAGATCACGGAAAAGTTTTTCAGAGATGACAGCGTCCAAGTGAGACAGAGTTTCTTCTTTTGGCAGACCTGGCTAAGACTTCCTTGTGCTAGGTAGCGTACCTTCAGAGCGTGTGTTTAGTACGTAGCGTCCTTTCTCCTGAACACGATGACCAGTTAATTTTTCTTAGAAAAAACCTCTCAAAGAAGACTACTGACATACTTGTTTCAGTAGAAGTTAGTCATGTTAATCTTCCTCATTCTACATGTCTATCCATGCAATGTTTTTTATGTGACTTTATTGCACTTTATTTTACTTGATATGGACATACTTTTTGTTACATCTTGTATTTGTCTGGAGAAGACTTGATTCAAAATAAAAAATTAGTCACCATGTTAATCTACATCCATCCAAAGTTTTATTTTTACCTTACTGCACTTTATTTTGCTTGTTTTATGGGACATACTTGACTACACTTTTGTAATGTGGACAAGATTTTGTTTACAATTTCCAATAAAATATGATAAAATGCTAATTATATTTGCATAATTCATTGAAATGTAAAGGATTTTGTGAAATTTCATCATTTCGACTCCTAACCCCAGTATCAAACCAAATCGTATCGTGGGAATTTCTGATGTATAAAAAAAAATTGAATTGTTGGCTTAAGGAATCGATATTGTATCATATCGTGAGGAAAGCTGTGATTTATACCCCTAGTTTCCAGCTGAAGGGTGTTCATAGTCATTTTGTTTGCTAGTAGCAGTGCCAGCTGAATTTGCTAGAGAACAGCTGAGGTTTTGGGTCATTTGGTAGCCCATTGTCTGTTTGCATAACAAACCAAAGCCTCAGTGTCATAACTGGCCATCCTTAAGATGAACATCACACTGTCGGGCAAGTGTAGTGTTGTGTAGGTCAAGTTTCGTATTGAATTCAAAACCCTTCTGTTAACGTTCAAGGCCATTAACAACCTCGCACCTCTGTATCTGCATGATATCTCCTTCACATTGCTTCCACCCCCCACCCTCAGATGATCATCTCCTATTAATTTGGCTGGTCCCTCTGCCCGTCTTACCACAACGGGGTACAGAGCGTTCAGTTGCTCTGCTCCACTGCTCTGGAACTTCCTCCTGATATTAGGAACATCAACTCACTTTTTAAATCTGCCCTCAAAACCCATCTTTTCGAATTAGCATTTTCTCTTTGATTTTCAATTTATTTATTTAATTATTTCTATTATTATTACAATAATTTTTATGAAACTCATTTTTATTCAGTTTTTTATGGTTCTTTGCTTTATTGTGCGGTGTTCTTGGGTGCTAGAAAGGCGCCTTTAAATAAAATGTTATTATTATTTTATGTGTAGTTGATGGAAATCTCACCTGGAACAGATCGGATACTTGGGTCTGATGACTGTTGGTCAGATGGCATGATTCTTTGGTATTCAGCATTGTTTGTGTCTGGTGGAACTTGCAATGCACATTAAAGGGGTTTAAAGGGTTTAATTCTGCCACTTCCAAGCATCATTCACAAAGGAAAAAGGAAAAATAGCAATGACCTGGATTCTTGGAGAGTCATACAGGTTGTCCTGGGGTATGCTTCAGAAATGTGTCTAGTCCTTCACAGATGGCTCAGATCATGTTGTGGAAGGTTGAGTTGAGTGTCCCCTCATAACTGTATTTGTGGTTGAAGTGGGGGAGGAAGGTCTGTTGGCATCTCCTGCTAAAACACAGAGCAAGTAGTAAAACAAAAATGACTTGGCAGTGTGCCAGGTCATCTCGCCTGAAATGGAGCTCCAAATTTTGCTATGGCTGGTGCTTCTCAGATTAGACACCAGCCAATAGGGAGGCTTTATTTCCAAGCACTGAGAGCACCCCATTACCCTGCAGGCATGCTGGCTTTCCACAGACCTGCCTCAATTGGTCAAAATGCTGAATAGCATTTGAGTGTTCTTTATGAAACAGAGTTAATTTTCTTATTATTCTTCTTCTTCTTATTATTATTATTATTATATTTCAACTAATAATAATTATTATTATCATAATTATCTGATCAGTTCTGCTGAACTGCTAATTTGGAAACATTTTTACCATTGAATCCCAGGACAACATGACAATATGGGATGTACCTTAAGCTGATAAAAATGTTATCTGCATGTATCAGTGTGATAGAGTACTACTGGAGAAGATACATATTATCCTGGGAAGGTGGTGTTTTTCCTTGGGTCCCCATGTTAATGTAACACGACATCACAAGAGTTTCTCAATTTTATGACGACGATAGCGATACAACAGAATTGTAGGAATATTTTAAGTTAGGCAAACGTAGCAGCGTATGCGGGGCGATATATTGGGATGCTGCCGGGATGTACCCTTGTGAGATGCCTCACTCTCATCTTGATAGAGTTCAGTTGTGTTAAAGTGCATATTTCATTCTGTGGTTTTTGGTGTCTCAACTTATGATATTTTCAAATTACGATGGGGTCATTGCAACACATCTCCATCGTAAGTTGGGGACTACCTGTATTTTGCTGCTATGTCTTAAGTACCATTTAAAGTTATTTTTCCAAAATGATCTTTTTCAAATGGTGTCTGCTGATTTGGAATCGAGCTTTCCAGTCCAATTTGCCGCTTGGCTAGTGGCTACCCTTAGTAGGACTTGAGCATCAGTCATGGCAAGCCTAGGTCCTTGCAAGGCACTTCCTGGTAGCATCATACAAGAAAGTTTTTGTTTCTCCTTCTTTTTTGTAACGTGACACACAGAGCTGTAACATTAAGTGTTGCTCGATTGCCGAATGTCACCGATAATTTGTATGTACATGAGGCAGGGTACCTGGCAGAGGGTGGTGGTGTTTGAGGCCTGAGCCCAGACTGTAAATGGATCCCTAAGTCCATGTGGTGTTCCAGGTCCTCTGTTCCCTTAGCGCCCCCACCCCCAGGTTCAGAGCAAGGCCTCCTCACAGAAATATTTCCAGGAAGTCGGAAAGCCTCCGTAGGAAAGACGGGTTGAGTTTCCTGTTACTTTCAGGGCAGAAAATAGATTACCCCCTTAAATCATCCCCTGTGGCCTCCCCTGGCCTTAGGCTCAGCAGATACGTTGCGTTATTTAGCCACTTAGTGGGGGCTTTTATCCAAAACCACTCGCAGAGGTCCAAGTGTATTGATTTTTACAGCTGGAAAGTTTCACAGAATTAGTTTATCCTGTTCATAATGGCAGCACCATTTATGGTGCTAGTAAGATCTTGGCGTCATGAGAGAGTTTCTCAACCCCTGTGCTTACCTGCTATGGTTTTCTAGTCAAAATCTGTGTTTTTCTGAATGAAAATGAAGTTCTGAATGAAATCGCTTCAAGCTACAGAACTGGGTATTCTTGCTCAGCAAGGCACAATTGACCATTTCGTTGCCTTATGAAATTTGCCGTTCTGAGTTCAGAAACGGGGGTTCTTGTTTTATTCAAAACATAATGGATAAATCTTATAATTGTTCGAGTCGCTAAATTCCTAATTTCTACTGCAGAAAGCCCATGCATGTTCTATTTCAACTGTATGCTGCCGATTTAGGCCTGCTGAACTTCTGGCTAACTTATGTCTGAAGGCGTTAAGGCCATGCCATGTTTTAATACGCCTCGTGCTATAAGAGTGTTCCATGAAGACTTAGCTGGTGGTGCAGGAGATTAGCATCTGGCCTTCCTCTAGTACTCTCCTGTTAGCAGTACTGTGAGGATCCACTCACATCGGGGAGTGTGTCTGTATCCTTCAGCTTACATGGGGGCTGTTAAGGCCTCGATGTGGTTACCTTCTTGGCTTGACTAGCACAGCATGTATTTATGCTCACTAGTTACATTCAATATTCATTCCTTGAAGTCATGTGGCATCTGATTGCACATCTGCTCCTGAGCAGATCTTTTCACTCAGTTTTACACTGAGGATTCTAGAATCCTTTAAAGTTTTTTTTGTTTTGTATTGCACTTTGTTCTGGCATTTATTTGTATGAAATGTTGCATATTGAGAAGTGTATTTGTGTAATACCTTTTTATATATACGCCTTTACCACTCCAGCCTACTAATTCTCATTTCTGAGATGCTCTTGAGGGTGTCTGACGATGTCCTTTGTCCATACAGCCTTTCGCCACGACAACCGGTGCACAGCTGCTCGTGAGTCAGAGAGAGAAGGGGACCTCCAGGCGTGGCCGCTCCACTCTCCCTCTCTGATGAGTCAGAAACGGGGAGTCAGAGAGAGAAGGGGAACTCCAGGCGCCGCCGCTCCACTCTCCCGGGTGAAACGGGGAAACGGGTTTTTCAGCAGACGAGATTGAGTGGAATTGTCGAGAATCCTTTTTAAGGGAAGCTAAAAGTGAGTTTAAGCTTTTAATGACAATTATTAATTAGTTCTCCCTTCACCAGATCAGCATTCAGGTCATTAATGAATACATGTTGTTGTTGTGGATTGGTCAGCTGAAACCACACCATGTTCAGGAATGCCTTTCTGTTCTTGGTTTGGTGTCTTGTGCTCAGGCCAGGGGAAAAACATGTTGTTTTGAAGCCATATTCATATGGCATTATGACAAAAAACATTACATCAGTCATGAATATGTTTTAATAAGCCGTCCACCGCCCACTCATAGCAAAGTGAGTGGTGCGTTTGGACCATCGTGGTCCGCGCTTACAGTCTCACCTTCACCACGCCAGCCTCCTGCGATGCTTAAGACTGTGAAGCCCATGGCTGCCATGAACATCAGGACGTATGCATGCGAAGATACCCAGGCTCTCCCAGGGATCCACCTTTCTCTCACCTTTACTCAGGCATCCAGTTGTGCTTGTTTAAAGTGTTTTTACATCACAGTATCTCTTGTGATAAAGTCATAGTTCTGTTTTCTTCCAGCTTCCAGAACATACTAGCCCCTCCCCCATCCACCCCCCTTCCCCTAAGGCTTTAATGAAGAATGAAGTGGACAATGAAGCAAGTGGATGAGCGTAACGGTCACTGTAGCTCTGCACCTGTGTGTGTGTGTGTGGAGGGGGGGGGGGTACCACCTCTCAGTAAATTATGCTTCATTGGATATTTTTGTCACTTATACTAACTTACTACCCCTTCACGAAGAGAGCTAAGGTCTCTTTGTGCAAGAACCAAAGTAATATCATGATTTACTTTCATTTGTTTTAACAACGCATTACATTCCATGAGTCTGACTTTAAGTCGAATTTGTAGGTAAATTAGAAAAATCATAATACAGTACAGAATATATATATATATATATATATTTTTTATGCATAGGATTAATAATAGTAATAATAAAAGTAACTAAATACAATACTTTACCTAAAGTCAATGAACTTCTGAAGCCGTGCAATGTTTTCACAAGTGTCACAAAGTAATACATGCGTTCGTTATTACAGAGCATTGTGTTTTACCCAAATTTCTAATATAATAGGCTTTATGTCACTGTATGCCATAAACTGTATGACGTTTTTAACCTGGGGGCTGCCTGTACTTATTGCTTAGCGGGCCGTGTCTACCAAGTGATTTAGGAGAGCAGTTTAGCTTTAGGGCTAGACGTTTGGTCACTGGTCGGGGCGTGTTGCTGAGAACACTGCTCTGGCTATTTACATAAGCAGCTAGCTGACCCCTCATGCCCCTGTGCCAGTGGGACAGCCTTTTGAAGCCATCTACTGAGCTCAGCATCAAACGTCAGTGCTCAGACACTGCGGGTTCAGCCTGCCCGCCGTCGGCAGCCCCATCCGACCACAAGGGGCCTGGCTCCCTTTGATCCGTGCAATGCCAAGAAACAGATCTACCACATCAAAAACGCAGCCCGGGATAACCTAGTGACCCTTGCATTTTTCGATGCCATAATTTTCTCCTAATTTGAAATAGCCAGACTTTTGTCTTAGGTCTTCTTTCAGTGGACAGTAGATATTCCTGGATAGGTGAAACTTCCACCGATTCATGTCGTCAGCCACACTTTTAGGGTGCGGCTAAAATCACATATTTGTTTGCTGTGTAGTGTGTAACATGTCTGAATCCTCAGCATGGATGAGACAGTAGGCAGACACTTGGATGCCAACCAATGGATGCCACGCTATCCCACAAGGCCACTGGAGCTCCATCCGGAGACGAAGGATGCTGCTTGCTCTGAAATTTGTGTCAACATGGCATAGGAAGTGTTGTCCTGGTACTGATTTAAGTACAAAACAATATCTAGTTACATAAGTTGACTGAAATATAGTGAACATCCATCATGTGATATGCAAGATGGCGCCCGCGATGTGTCCGACTACATGCATACGGAGAGAAGCAATGAAAAGAAGAGTGACCCAATTGTGTAACTTGCCCAGGCCACTTCCTCTAGGCCTCTTTACCTTGCAGCTTGGCTAATTTGGGGATCGAAACTGGGTCCGCCGTTCAGGAGAGCACTTTCATTTATAGTGCATATCTGAGAAGCCTATTTGGAGTCAGTGCTTTGGCCTCTCTCACTAGAGAAGCAAGCCCTACCACCCATGCCAGTCCCTTGGAGGGTTGTGGCTTACAGGTAATTTCAAGCGGTCCCACAGCAGCAATATGTTCCTCTCTTTTGGTGAGTGCCAAGCACCCAGCGTGTGTCTTCCTGTGCCGGCAGTGTATCTGTCGGCAGGAATCGGGGGGGGGGGGGGGGGGGGGTTACAAAATGATCAGCTGTGGGTTCTAAGTGTGCAGTGATTTTTCTTGTCTAGCAGGTGACATTTTCAGGAGGAATCTGAACCTGCTTTCAATGCAGGTCTCCCAACAGCCACCTGCCCAGTTCTTACAACCCCAAATCAGAAAAAGTTGGGATGGTATTGCAAACAATACAACAGCACATTATTTAATGTGTTCCTCATGAATTTGATTGTTTTCCACAAAATAAATATGTATTGCAATTTTGGTTCTTGCAAAACATTTCAAAAAAAGTTGGGACAGTAAATCATTTACCACTTTGTAATGTGGCCATTCCTTTTCACAACACTTAAAAGACGTTTAGGGACTGAAGACACCAAGTGATGAAGTGTTTCAGGTGTAATTTTGTCCCATTCTTCCTGCAAACAAGTCTTAAGGTGGGCAACAGTACAGGGTCTTCATTGTCGCATTTTGTGCTTCAAAATGCACCACACATTCTCTATTGGAGACAGGTCGGGACTGCAGGCAGGCCAATCAAGTACCCGTACCCTCTTCCTCTGCAGCCAGGACTTTGTAATGTGTGCAGAATGTGGTTTTGCATTGTCTTGTTGAAATATGCATGGGAGTCCCTGGAAAATATGTCTTCTTTAAGGCAGCATATTGTGCTCCAAAATCTTTAAGTACTTTTCAGCATTAATGGTGCCATCACAAGAGTGCAAGTTACCTTTGCCAAGGGCACTGACTCACCCCAATACCATGACAGACCCTGGCTTTTGGACTTGTTGCTGGTAACAGTCTGGATGATCCTTTTTTTCATTGGTCCAGAGCACACGGTGTCCATTTTTCCCAAAAAATACCTGAAATACTGATTCATCTGACCACAGTACACATTTCCGCTGTGTGATGGTCCATCCCAGATGCCTCAGAGCCCAGAGAAGTCGACGGCGCTTCTGGACACTGTTAACATAGGGCTTCCTTTTGGCACAGTACAGTTTTAACTGGCATTTGCAGATGTAACTACGTATTGTGGTACTTGACAAAGGTTTGCCAGAGTAGTCCTGAGCCCATATGGTGATATCGCTTATAGATGAATGACGATTCTTGATGCAGTGCCGCCTGAGGGATCGGAGATCACGGTTTTTCAGCTTAGGCTTGCACCCTTGTCCTTTACGCACTGAAATTCTTCCAGATTCCTTGAATCTTTTAATTATGTTATGTACTGTTGAAGGTGAAATACCCAAATCTCTTCCTATCTATCCTTGAGGAACATTGTTTTCAAACATTTCATAATTTTCTCATGTATTTGTTGGCAAACTGGTGATCCTCGGCCCATCTTTGCTCCTAAAGGACTAGACCTTTCTTGGATGCTGCTTTTATACCAAATCATAATTCCAATCACTTGTTGACATCACCTGTTTCAAATGACATAATTATTTAACCTATTTACCTTATTACTAGCCCTAAATTTCTCCTGTCCCAACTTTTTTTTAAATGTGTTGCAAGAACCAAAATTGGAATACATGTTTATTTTGTATTGTTGTATTGTTTGCAATGTAATACAGGTCAAAGATAATTTAACAAAGTACTGCTTTCAGTTTGATTTTAATCTAACTTACCGTCCCAACTTTTTCTGATTTGGGGTTGTAGTTGTACCTGTGTGAACTCCCACCCATGTGCCCCGTAATCATTTTTGCTCTTTTGCTGTTCAGGCCTGTTTTCATAGCTACAGTAAGGCCATGACTTATGTATACAATGTTTGCTTTTTCCTTTGCAGTGCGGGGGCTCGCTGACTGGCACTGTTGCCTCAGAGGGTTGGGGCTTTGCATCCTCTTCTGGTATCAGGCACCGTTCCTGTGAGTACTTCAGCCCAGCTTTCTCATACAGTCAAACAGCTTGCACTTAAGCATCTCTAAATTGCCTGTAAATGTATATGGACATCCTGTCCAGGGGTTACCCCGGCCTCATGCCTGGGATAACCACCAGCCCCTTGTATCTGTATTGGATCAGCAGTTGGAGTCTTTTATGCAGAAACTGCTTACAGTGGCCTGTGTAAGTCAGAATGGCTGGATGGGGGGCTGGAGTAGGCGGCATGTAGGCTGTGTAGGTGGCTTGGCGTGGAGAAGGCAGGCTGCTTGGGGGTGGGACCTGAGCCCAGTTCAGAAGTGTGCGTCGACTAGCAGAAGCCAGAAAGGCAGAGTTTCTGTGGGAAATGGGTTTGGTGTGTTTACACGTTCATATGGCAGCGGATGCTGGGGTGTGGGAGTGAGCGAGGGCCGGGTGGAGGTCTCATGGCGGCCCGGGAGGTAAGGTCCGGACGGGAATGGCCGCCCCAGCCCGGCTCCATCGGCCATATTGATCTGGTTATCCTGGAGGGGGAGAGCACAGAGTGGGTGGCAAGGGCAGGCAGAATCGGCCTTAAACGGGCTTGGTTTAATGCTGCCGTGACTCACCGCCTTAACGGCAGCCTGAGTGTAGGGGGGGGGGGGTTAATGTGGTTAAGAGTCAGCATTTTATTCCAGCAATGTTAGGCATGTCCTTTATGCCATTAGTCATGGAAACTGATGCCTCTTCTCTTCAAAACCTGCCCCCCCCCCTTCTAAAAAAAATAAACAATATTCTGTTAGTCTGAGCTTACTTTCCAAACACATTTAAACTTGGTAATAATTTTATTGGCATGTGTTATTAGTTTCATTATTTATTCGTTGAGCACCGAGAACTAAAACATGCTGTCCTTAAATGGCTCCAGTTGGATTTTACTATCCCAGATCATATTCACTGCAGCAGCCGGGTGGACCATCAGAACAACACAAACTCTAACCATCATGTGCGTGTTAGAATAATAACCCTCTCCGTGTAGTTCTATATTTAGCAAAAGTAGGGCTGGAGTGGTCCTGTCGAGTCTCCTGGGGAGAGAGCACAGGTGTTTTCTAGCCCCGGCCTCCCGTCTCCCGCCACCGAAGGGGTTTCTCCGTCTCGGTGCGTGAGTGCTGGTCAGAGGTGTGTCGGGGGCCCCTCCTGGCAGCCCTCTTCAACCACTTGAACTATAAACACAACACGGCATTTGTCATGTATTTCAAAACCATCTGACCCAAGTGTGGTAAGGCCACTATTTTGGGACGCTGGCAGAAACGTATGCTCTCCGCGCTGGACGTTTGGAAGAAAATGTTTGTCCAGAGGGCCGGAGGCCCTCAGATGCTTTTGTGGGCAGGGGGGGAGGGCAGAAAGGGGACAGATTAGAGGAGCTTTGGCGATTTACTGTGGGTCGCAGAGCAGAACAGCCGGGAAACTCGGAGTATGGTTTCCTGTTCTTGCAAAATGCTTTGTTACCCAGTCCCCCTTGCTCCAGAAGCTTCCTCTTGCTTGGTACCACTGTTGCATACGGCCTTTTAAACTGCTGCCTCCTTTCAACACTGATGTCGCGGTCTTCTTCCTGGCACAGGGAAAGCCTTGCCTGAGTGACATCTGCACATCTCTGGCAGCCAGATATAGTCATTTCAGACTGGAGGACCTCCAGTAGTCCAGGTATGGGTGCACGTTGGGAGCGGAACCGCTCAGCTGTGAAGGTACTCAGCCAGTATCCCAGCTCCTGCTCTCATACTGCTGTTTCTGCTGCCTGCGCAAGTTCAGAGACACAGTATGGTTTAACATGCAATGCAAAATCAATAAGGAATAGGTATATATTTTAATCCCAAAGATTTTTGGTCCAGCAACTTACTTTTTACTTACTTTTGGAGGAACCTGGTTTAATTTTTTTTCCCTTTCTGAAACATTCTACTAACCACTACATGCTCTTTAATTGGAGTTCAGTCATATATCTGTGTTTTCCTGCAAGAGAGTCATTAAATTATGAGTCAGTGCTTAGAAATTCTAGATTCTCTTTAGAATTGGTCAAACCTTTTATCAGGGGAAAACACAGACTAGAGGTCGTTTTAAAAATTTTATAGGGGGAATAATGAATAAAGGTCAGCAGAAATGTCACATATTCATTTAGGAAAAAAATAATTGGGACTATAACCGTAAAACATAAATATACTATTTGTTCATGATGATGTGAAACTTAGGGTAGAAAAATGTCTGCTCTCTGTCAAACAGATTGTTAACTTGTTTAAACAATGCATCTGTAAAACCGGCGGTTTCGCATGGCAAATTCAGAAGTGATTTAAATAGCAGTAAGGATGCTTTTTCATTTTTTATCTGTTGCTTTACATGGTAAAGATGCCCAGCTGAGGTGAAGATGCCCAGCTGCGGAGTGTATATACTGTATATGTATGCTGCTGTTCCTTAATCAGATCACTTATTCTACTTAGGTTTTACTTAGAAATGGCAGTAATGTCGGAAGGGGAAAATGAGCTCTGGCTTTGAAAGGGCCTTGCACAGAGGCACCCTGCTGGGCGAAGACCCGGGTATCTGCTGGCTGCTCATGCTGTGCAAACCTCAGGGCAGAATTTCATTTTTGTGTACTAATAGTGATAGTTTGGAGACCAGGTTACAG
>JAODKK010000093.1:8286175-8296493 GCA_026774405.1 Petrocephalus microphthalmus | reverse complement strand
ACATGCAAACTCCACACACATGGAACTGGGCCGGATTCGAACCCCGGTCCCAGAGGTGTGAGGTGACAGTGCTAACCACCGCGCCACCATGCCGCCCTCATGAGAAAAACATACATTATGTAATCTACCGTGAGCACGTACCAGAGCGCGGCAGCTTCCTGAAAGCCAGAGCAGATTTTCATTTTGTTGGGGTAACTTTTCGTGCTAAAACTTTAAAGTGCCCGTCCACAGGTCCCTACCGCATGCATCTATTCTCCTTAGCAGCCAGTAATCTAAACGGGGGCCCGCCCGACCCGGTGAAGCCCTCTCAGTGTACAAGGTGTCTTCTGGTCTCTTACCCACGTCCTGTGGAGGTCTTCGGAGAGCAGCGAGGTGTCGTGGGCTCTCTGCAGGACTGCCAGCAGCCGGCCCTGCCTCTGCGCGGCACAGACACAACCAGATCAGACTCCTTCGTACCGCCGTTGCCCCCCCAGCCTTTACCAGACCCTAAGCACTGTCCCCCTCCATGTGATTGTGGAGAAAAAAGAGCCTCTCTCTCCCTCCCTCCCTAAAACTCAAGCTCAGTTCTGACTCATTATGATTCATATGGCTAATAACACACATTACTAATGGTTTGTTAGGGATATGGTTAGGGTTAAACTGAGCTCTTCCGATGGCAGCAGAAAGTTGAGGACAGTGGTCAGTCTGCTCACTGTAAAAGAGCGAGATTATTCTCTTCAGGGCACTAAGAGTTAAACCGCAAACCCCGATCCCTCCACCGCACAGCAAAGAAATACCCTGCCAAGATGCCCGGGAAGATACCTTCTCCTTCAGCATGGCGACGTTGGTCTTCCTCTTGAACCGGTCCATACAGAAAGCGATGTAACAGGCCCACATGGCCTCTGTGTGAGAGAAACATGTGGGAGATGGGTGGGCGGCAGATGGCAGAGTAGCGACTTCCCCTGACTTTGTTTAAACGCCGATGCTTCTAAAATCCCCGCACCTGTGTGGAGGCTCTTCAAGCCCTCCTCGTAGACCTGGCAGCACCTCTCCTCCCTCCTGGCTACGTCTGTCGCCTTGCCGCTGGCGCTCCGCAGCTCCGTCTCCGCCCCCAGTCCGCTCTCCAGCTCCCGCTTGGCCATGTAGTCCCAGGTGACGCACTCGTCCACATACTTCTCCTGCAGACTGAAGGTGGCTCCGGTCAGCGCCCACAGTGGCATTCTGAGCGCTCCGATTGGATGTCGCGAGTGGAAAAGGACTTACTCCCTGGTAATGGCATCCTGCAGTTCCCGGGTGAAGTCGAACAGGGCCGCGATTGTCAGTAGGGACAGCAGAAAGTCGGCACCTGGTGAGAGCGAGCCGGGCGGACACGTTACCCCAAGCAGCGTCTGGTGAGGCCAGGCGGGCCATGGGGTGACGGATTGTACCTTTAATCTTAGCAGTGGCGTCTCTGTACACAACCTCAGCCAGCTTCCCGCTCAGGATTTCTTTTGAGAACTCGTATTCTCCCTGTCCGACACAGAGGGATCTGTAAGGCTACAAAATAATGCTACTCTCCCCAATTCACCAGCAGATGGCCGCAGTTCAAACCAAGCTCCACCAGGGGGCCTCCACCTCTGACCAAACTACGTTCCCATGAGTACACCAAACAGAACAGCCAACTCACTCCAAAGCACCTCAACAGCACAACTCCTTTGCCAGAAAAAAATAGTTCTTCTGAGCAAAAAGAACATCACCCACCAGGTCCATCTTGGCATTCTCCAACTCCTTCTGCTGTTTCCTCAACTTCTCTGCGTGCATCAGCTCCATACGGAAGTACTGGTTTAAAAAAAATAAAAAATAAAAGTCGGTAATAAGTGATAATAGGCTGAATTCACAAGGATGACCACAGAAAGTCATAATGCATGCTGCTTTCTGGGTCAAAATCTGAGCTTCTGCTCAGTTCACAAGATGCCAGCAAATGCTTTCCTAGAACAGTCCATGAGAGCAGGTTTTGGTGATCTCAAGGGAATCCTGAGGGACCCCGTCCATCACTGACCTCCTGGTAGACTTTCTTGTTCTCAGGGTGGAAACGCAAGGCCCGCAGGAAAAGGCACCTGGCAGTCTCGGACGAGTTCCTATCCTCCATCTCACACTTGGCAGCCATGATCCATAAGGCTTTGGGTTATATAGGGTTAGGGTACATTGCTTATATTTGCAGGCTGCATAATACAGATATAAAAAGGACAAAAGCAGAAACACACAATGCCACATAACACCCCCATATAAAAAATATCAGAAATAACTGTATTAATATGGTACTAAATTAACTTGTTGATCATGAAGATAGGTAGAGAATAGCTGCACAGACAATATAACATTTTAAATCCATGAATCATTTGACTAATGATAGATCGATTTTCACAAAAAAATGCCATGTATCATTTCTTCAGCGGATGCCTTGATTTTTCTGTCCTTATAGGTGTACTGCCACTGACAAGACTGCAATGAATATCTGTGTGTGTGTCTGTGTGTGTGTGTGTGTGTGTCTGTGTGTGTGTAGGGGGGGGTTAACTCACCTGGCTTGTCTGGGTGAATGGCCAACATAGAGGCAAACACTTTGCTGAGCTCAGTCTTTGAGTTCTAATTTAAAAAAAAAAACATGTTGGTCATATTTAATTAGGAGAAGCCACACACAACTGTTAATCGAGGAACCAAGGGAAGCAGTAACAGTGAAGCATATAGAATGATTACATACCCATTTCCTACAGAATGCGACATGTGAAAACCACAGCTGCACATCCTCCTGTGAAAGGAGCAAAGCACATTAGCTAGCTTACAGCACTATGGCCCCTTAGCCAATGGGGCTCCTAGGAGCAAAGCACATTAGCTAGGTCACAGCACTATGGCCCCTTAGCCAATGGGGCTCCTAAGAGCTGAGCGTTAGCTAGACGTGCAAAAGGGCTGACTTATTGCACTAAATATGCCATTAGAGCCAAGTTATTCATAAAGATATCAAAGTGTTTCTGTCCTCACCTTCCATTTCACGGTTGCCCGTCTGAAGACACTGTGTATCCTCTCTATGATGGGGTACTCGATATCCTCCTTTTTAAACCTGTAACCTATGCGCTGAGTATGCACAATAAGAGACATAGAATCAGAAAAGTAATTCATGCATTCTGCAGCTGGCACTTATGGCCCTGAGGCGAGGTACAAGCACCACTGCTGAGTTGCGAAAGATGCCCCAAGAGTGACCATGTGCCAGGTAACTTGACATGGGCGTAAATGTACAGACAAAACTGCTTATGGGATGCAAGTACAAAATAAAAAAATGACCCTTTCTGACAACATGTTTCAAAACACCTGTATAATAATAAGTGACTGGTCAACCTCAATGATTCTGTCCCAGCTGTGCATTTTGGAACCAAGTTCCCAGCTTATGGAAGGTTCCAAATAACTTTAAATAACATTTAAATAACATTAAGCCATATCACAGCCCCCAAAGTCAAAGTCAAATACATTATGTAAAAGCTTCATCTGGGACAACTTACTGCTGAATGCAGTAAGTTGAAAACGGTGAGGAACAGTTGTAATGCAATTCTCTAGGTGTCAAATAAAAAAAACTGACTTACCACTCTTCTCTTTGTTATCAATTCCAAGACATTGATCTCATACTAAGAAGAACAAGCAATTTATGTTACAGTTTGCTGACTAAAGAACAACATGTGCTAAATACCAAGTTCTAATTTTAATAAAACATTTGTTTCAATCTCCGAATGACTGTTCACTCAACATTCCATGCAAAAATCAAGTTACCTCAAATTTACATAACACATTTGAAAGAAACATTTCAACAAATGTTTTATTTCGACCTATATTATTTCATAATATAGCTATGGTGCATAATCATCTTGATTTATGTTCTATGTTGTCAGTAAATTCATGCACCAATATCGCCAAAACATATTCCTAGTACTGTATAGGCATTAAAGTAAACTGATTACGTGGCTACCCACCTGGACATAACTGATGAAGTCTTCTTTGCCAAGTACAGATCTGTACAGCTTGTATTCCAAAGCAGTTGACTTCTTAATCATTGACCTGCATTTTGAGCACATTAACATTATATTTATGTTAAATATATGTGCAAGTTGCTACCGGCGGACATGCAAGTACGTATTGTTAGGATACATCAGGAACAAGTTAAGAAGCATGCTCTTAGCAAATTTAACATACAACAAATGCTAGCTCTGATAAAACAAATAAAAAAAAACCATTACGAGTTTAACATTACGAAACGACATTTTATTACATTAATTCGGACATACCTCACTTCTTTTTTAGTGAACAACCCTACTCTTTCCAGTTGTTCCAGTCCAGGTATCCGGTCCTCTATCCGTAGCTGAACTATATCAGCCATTTTTTACTATATAGTTGCAATAGATTACAATCAAATACTGCAGACAATATATCAATATTCTATTTCAAAATCAACGGGCGTACTAAAGATTACCGCAATACTAGTCAGAAAACACGTGTGGAAGTTATGATAGCGCACACTTCCGGTGCTCACGGTAATGATTCCGGACTGAAAATGGGGCTTCGCTTTATATGTACCGCTTGAATTGTACCAAGCCTATCTTACATTATGGGATAAAAACGTGTTAACGCTATTCAGAATTTTACCGTATTTTAACATTAATTATATTATATATAAATACTTTATTATAAGAAACATGTATTTGTTGTTTTCTATTGGGTTTGTTTTTGAGCACAATAATTGCGTTTACAATTCTCCAAACATCAAGAGATCAGGTTCTGTGTCGGAAGGCTGTTACCCTAATTAGCATTCAGACAAAATGTAACTTCCGAGAACTCCCAAACTGGTCAGTTCCTAAGTATTAGAAATAAACGATTTATATTGACCCTGTTCATCATGGTTGTTTTTTGGGCGATGATGTAATGCGTTACAAGAAATGTTACTAATTGCATTATTATGTTATTAGGAAGAACGCTGTTTATTCAGGTTATTCGGGTATCTGAGGTTGTCGGTGAATGTCTTCCCGAGGCGTTTTTTTCACCACGGGGAAATCATCCGCAGTCGGACCTGCAAAAAAAGACAAAAAACGGCAAATTCGTTCGATTTTTAAATAAAAAAACGTTCATACACTTATTTTTAGTTTGAATATATCGCTGTACTTTTTAAAGTTCAGCATCAAAACTTGAACTTTCAGCTTCAATCCTCTTTCTTTTTTCTCTCCAAATTAACAAGACTGTAGGCCCTAGCTGATTTAGCTACATAATAATTAACTTTTTCCCAGAAAACAGAGTTTATTTGGCCAAAAAGATAAAATACGCGTTTCCCTGCCATGTCCAGGCCCTCGCGATACCATCGAGCCGCGGCGCGTTTTCCCGCTAAATCGGTTTCAAACGGCAAAGGGGGGGGCGCGCGTGACAACCCTGTCGCGTCTACCTACCTTGGCTGTGACGTCATAGCGGCGCGCCGCGCCCGACGGGCCAATCGCGGCGCCCGCAGCGCGCGAGCCTCCGTCCATTCGCCCGAGAGGCGAGGGCAGGCAGAGCGGGCTGCCGGTGCGCGGGCGGCGGGGTGTAAATACCCCCCTATTATATATACATACATATATATATTATATTATATTATATATTATATACCTGCACTTACGTACCGCGGAGAGCCCGCACGGCGCTGACAGAGGCTCGCGTTCCGGGCGGAGGTGCGTCGGGACGGCGCTCGCTGACAGCGCCCGCATCGCCCCGTATAGATAAGTAACCGTAACCCTCACGGCTTCTTCCCGGCGGCACGTCGGCGGTCAGCCGGGCGCCGGGCTGCTAGTCCGCCCGGGAAACGGGCCGGTCCGTGTGAATGGCGTCTCCTTAATTTATCCTTTAATCGGTCTCGAATCGGGGCGAGACGTGGCTCGGGCGGGCCGCTGGTTCCGTTTTGTTAAGGTCCCTCGTTAGGTCGGCTTTCGGGCGTGAAGCTCCGGGCGACCTCGGTCTCCGCGGAAGGACGCGGCGGGGCCGCCGCAGCGCCGCCCCCGGGGCCTCGGTTCGGCTCCGGCTCCGGCTCCCGTCACGGGTGGCGGTACCGCCCGTAAACGCAGCGGCGTTGTGCCCCGTCTCCAGTCGCCATGGCCTCGGCGAAGAAGCCGAAGATGGAGGAGATCCAAGCCGACCACGAGCTGTTCCTGCAGGCCTTCGAAAGTGAGTGTGACCCCGGATAAGCGCCCGAGCGGGCCGCGGTGAGAAGCGCACCGGCAATGGTACCGGCCAAGCGGGCCGCGGTGTCAATGGGCGAGAGGGCGCAGGACCGGTTCCCACACCGGCAATGGTACCGGCTAAGTGGGCCGCGGTGTCAGTGGGCGAGAGGGAGCAGGGCCGGTTCCCACACCGGCAATGGTACCGGCCAAGTGGGCCGCGGTGTCAGTGGGCGAGAGGGAGCAGAGCCGGTTCCCACACCGGCAATGGTACCGGCTAAGCGGGCCGCGGTGTCAGTGGGCGAGAGGGAGCAGGGCCGGTTCCCACACCGGCAATGGTACCGGCTAAGTGGGCCGCTTGCACTCGGCTTCATTCGACCTCCATGATTTCTACTCGGGATATATGATAGTGAGTCGCGGCTTCCTTCGTGTGCGAAGCGCACGTTTCCCTCCCCGAGTCACATCGCCTTCGTGCTGCCGGGTTCCAGCTTCGGTTGTGCCGTTGCTTTCAAGTCAAAAGTAGCCAAATAGTCTATGTACTGTTTAGAAAGAACCAGATATATGGAATTAAACTGCGATTAGCAAGGATAAAATAGCATTAAAGTTCGGTGGGTGGGATCCGACAGGACGAAGTCATGGCCGGCAGTCGGTCTGCTTAGAGACAAAGTCGGCGGACGTCGCCGATCGCTTTTGCACCTCGTCCCGGCGAAGGCGCTTCTATTCTAACCCTATGGAGCGACAGGCTTATTAATTATAGGGTTACTGTAATTATTCTGGGTGCAGGTCCGCCTGCATGCGGCTCGTACGTGTCACGTGCACCTGAGAAGTCAGCCCTGCAATAAAACCCAGAGAATTAGCTGCGTATCTTATTCGGTGCCGTGGCAGATACGCACATTTGCAATGACAGAAAGCACTGCGACAGCGACAGCACGCTACAGATACGTTTCGTTATTGTGAAATGTAAGTGTCGTTCCGTTCAGCTGCTGCGCTCGCTGAGAGTGACTTTGCTGGTGAACCATTTCCTGTGATCAAATAGAAAATGTAAGAAGACGTTTTGCAGAAGTGAAGTTCTTGCCCCTTGGTCCGTTGTACTTGTTGTTTTTTTGGGGTGGAGGGGATGAGTGTATAGAACAATGCAGCATTAAGTTGTACCTGCATTGATAACAGGGAGGGGAGCTGAGTGGCCAGTCTCTCAGTGTTCTGTTTCCAACTTTCTGTTCTCAGAACCAACCCAAATCTACAGATTCCTTCGCACCAGAAACCTGATTGCAGTAAGTAGCCCCCTCAAATAGTCACACCATGTGCTGACATCTATTATGTTCATCTTTATAACCTCATAATCCGACATTACTGATTACTGGAGGGCAGGTGACAAGGACGTTCACTGCTGTTCAGTTACTGTCTAATACTGCTATTCCATGAAATAAATTGGTGAAAAAATAACTTTTGTTTCAGCCCATATTCTTGCACAGAAGTCTCACATATATGTCCCTCAGAAGCCCCAGATCAAATGCCAAAAGGTAAGATCTGTTAAATATTTTTAAAATAAAAGCAGTGCCTGTAAATGTATTTATTGCAGTGATGTTGCATGTTTTGTGTATACGTTCCCCCTGGCTCTGTCCTTTGTAAGACCCGTTTGTTCCCATTCTGACCCATCTTAGCAATGTCGTGTGTGTTCCTTGGCACACACATCACCATATGCCTCTGTGGCAAAGATGCCAGGAACATTTTCCTTGTGCATGTGATATAAAGCCCAGTCTGATTCCACACCGTATTGGAACCATTTATAAGGAGCCATTTTTTCTTCTATACAATTTTGTCAAAGTGGAGGACTCCAGAAGTGTTAAGAACCCCAAGCAAATGCCTAATTACTAGAGGTACACAAAATTCACAGCCTGGTGCGGTAATGGTTTGGAGCAATTTCAGTACAGCTGGTAAAAAAGAATTTTAGAAATTATTTAAACTGCAAATGCAGTTAGGAACAGATGGAATAACAAATCTTAAGATATGCTTACTTGCATATTGTAAAAATAAATAAAAACTAAAAAATAATTAATGAACTAAATTTAGTCTAAATCCTATGTTCTTTACTACTCAGTATAGCTGTATATCTGTAGTGATACACACCCCTATAGTCGTGATTACTTTTTAGCACGGTCTGAGTTTACTGGCAAAACAGGGAGACTAACTCTAAAAACTAGCATCTCCTTTTTTATATTTGGTTTCTACCTTTAGCAGGTTATTCGTTCATTCATTTCACTATGTGTACTGAACCTAAAGTGATCCAGTCAGTGGTACATGATGTACAGCCCTACTACACTTGGTATAGTATGTTTTAAAGATGGTGACTCTGATCTGTTTTGTGGAAGCAAATAGCTGACACCTGTGCTCTATTAAGTGTCTGTCTTTCAAAGATGGAGGATAATAAGTCATAAGATACACCTTTATTGATCCCTGTGGGGAAAATTGTCTTCTCACCTTTCCCCTCCATGAGAGCAAGCTTGGCCGTGACGGGCAGCCACCTCGTGTGGCGCCCAGGGAGCTGGGGGTTAAGGGCCTTGCTCAAGGGCCCACCAAGGCTGGGCTTGAACTAGCAACCTTCCGATCATAGGCACAGAAGCTTAACCCACTGAGTCACACTCTGCCCCCCAAAGACATTCCTCTTGGTATTTGTTGGAGTTTATTGGATGTAAATTAATATAAATTAATAATTGGTTATGTGGCTGCTTGCCTGCTTTTAAACGTCAGATTTGGCTGTTCTGTGCAGATTCAGAGTCTCAGCCTATGGGAATAATTGCGTTCCACAAATAATGATGACCTGCAACTAGTAATGGGAATTGTAGTCTTTTTTTTTTGTGGTGTTTACCTGAAATGACAAAAAAAGCGAGTACCTGGGGGAGGGGAGGCAGAGCAGGGGCAGGATTGCGGGGAAAGCGCCTTGGGGGGTTAGATACGGTGGTCAAGGTGGCCGCATACTTCAAATGGAAACTGTCATTTTAGCAATACAGTATATTTGAGTAGCAGTCACCTTTATTTTTCACTATTTGTGTTAATAGTAAATGTCTGAGCGTGTAATGTTTGCCATGGAATGTGTGTCTCACATTAGCGTGTGTGGGTCTGCTGCATTGAACACGTTCTACAGCCTCTTGGATCGTGGCTTGACATGGAATGAATAAGGTGGTGGTGTTTAAAGTATGTGGCAGATTGTTATTGCTGGCATGTTCGATTTTCGTTTTATTCAGAGAGGGTTTGAAGTGTGTGGCCACCTTAACTTGTGCAGCTGGTCTGGGAATGTAGTACCTGCCCCAAAATTTCTTACCCAATTAAATTAGTACATGCAGGCCTGCCCCGATTTAGCTGGATTGTGATTTGGCTGTTAAAAATGTAACGCACATTTTACGCAGCACACTGTATTCGGCTGCATGCGCGTTTGGAGCATATTCAAAGGGATTCCAATTTCAGTGTGTAAATATTGTAACGTGTCTCCACTTTTGGCATGAGGTACACTTGAGTATTCATGTACATTTTTAGGTGCTAGATTACTTGTTTCCACCCCTACCTGCCATATATGTTGTCATTGATTCTTTGGGCGCTTTTCCACTGCACCAAGTACGGTGCTTTGGCTTTTCCACAGACTTCCGGTCGAGTACCAGTACCAAAAGTTCCAAAAGTACGGTACCTGCTGCAGTGGGAAAGCCCCCTTTGTTCCACAGTTAAGGCAAACTTGTCTAAGGCGTGACATGCTTATGCCTATATGCTCAGTATTAGGTTTACATATATTTCTTTGTTTCTGGAATGTTCTGCAGCTGTGCCTTTAGCTGATTCATTTGTATAACTGATATCAGTTCATTTACGTTTCTGGGTCCAGTGCATGTGCAGTACGGATGTATTTAAAGCTCACCTGTTTATACCTGAGACCTTGGGCTTTCAGCTCTGATTTGCACATCACACCTTGCCGATACGCAGTTGCACTATTGTATGTTTGGTAACTGATAACCAACACAAGGAGCGACGCCCCCACCCCATCCCCACCAAACACATAACTTTATCAGTTATGCTTACCTAAAACATCACCTCCCTAACCCTAACCCTAACTGATACCCATCACAAGGAGCAACGCCCCCCCCCCCTCCCCCCCCACC
>JAODKK010000093.1:8209377-8224976 GCA_026774405.1 Petrocephalus microphthalmus | reverse complement strand
CTCATCCCAGCCGCTTCGCACTCGGCTGCGAACTGCTCCAGTGCAAGTTGGAGGTCACGGTCCGATGAAGCCAACAGGACCACATCATCTGCAAAAAGCAGAGACCTAATCCTGAGGCCACCGAACCGGACACCCTCAACGCCCCGGCTGCGTCTAGAAATTCTGTCCATAAAAGTTATGAACAGAATCGGTGACAAAGGACAGCCCTGGAGGAGTCCAACCCTCACCGGAAACGAGTCCGACTTACTGCCGATCAAGCTGTGGTGTCTGCAGATTATTTCAAGCGACTAAGCAAAAAAAGACAAACGAATCACTCAGCTTCAATATGTCAGTCCAGGATATGATCAGGTGGTGTTGTTCAGTATAATAGCCTACATCAAGAAATAAGCCTTGGCAGTAATGGCTCTGAAAAAACACAATGACATAACACAAGGTACTTTGAGGGGGAAAGGGATCCGAGCTTTATTTTTGGTCATTTTGGGGAAATTGGGAAATGAAAGAAGTGAAGAAGAATGAAACTTTGCAATTAATCAAACAATTCGGTAGGTTTTTTTTTAATTCTCGTGAGTTTTAATAATCCATCTGGAGTTAACTTGTTTCCTCTGGGTACACCTCCCAGAGTCCAAAGAGATGTGCATATTCTAAACAACTTTCTTTCTCTACTTGAATTACAATCTATGTGTTGATTTTGTTGATCTGGCTTTCGGGTTACACCCGAAGCGTACCATAGCGTACCCCCAGCTTCTCGCCGAATGCTTCGCGCACTCCGTAACGTCCCGGAGAAGTTTGTCCCTTCGCGCTCCCCCTCTGCGCACGTGGGGTCAGTGGGCGGCGGCGCGAGCGCGTCTCTCGCGAAGCAGGGAGGCGCCGCGTGATGTCAGAGCATGACAACCGTACGCGCTGTAACCCGTGTCGCCGTCCGGGGGACTTGGTGTCATGTGTGCCCGAATTAACGTCGAAGCACGTTACTCTGTAACTCGTAAAAGCGACATATTGTTACGATAAGTTTGACTTACAAAAATAAACCGACCTCAAAAGGCGCCGACGCCGTGCCGTCGCCGTGTAGAGGAAGTGACCTCCGCACGCCTCAGATTTTTTTTAGCCGGCTAAATACTAGCAGGCTAAACCTCTGCACCGCATGAGAGTCCTAGGTGACATTGAGTGAACGGACCTGGGCTTTTTAACCTGCATATTATACCTCCCCGGGGGACAATGAGGAAGGACGTCAGGATATTACTTGTGGGAGAACGTAAGTTAATATTGTAGCGTGAGGTTTCTTTTGGAAAATGTCTTAGCTAATCAGAGAACACAGCCGCTGTGTGATTCTGATCATGTATCATGCTAACCGGCTAGCCAGACGTCCCCGCACGCTCCTCCGTCTAAGCCGAGCAGTGAGATGCGTATTCATTAGTCAGCCTAGTAACCTTGCAGATTCGTGCCGATCACGTTATTTGCTGGCAAGTATAATTTTACACACATCGACCAGGTCTTTTAATTAGCAATTTAGCTGGCTGTGAAGGGTACCCTGAAGTAGTTTACTTGGGTAATTACATCTCTACGAGTCACTAGTCCTTAGTGCATGACTGCCGGATCGCCAGTGTTTTACAGTTTTACTGTTTAAGCGCTATGTTAGTAACTACATGTTTCCAGTCTGGACAGATATGTCTGCCATGCTGGGTGTAATGAGTAGGGGATGAAACGATCAACCAGCACATTCAATTTGTAATATGCCTTTTGGGTGATATTAACTAGTTAACCTTTCAGATTGCTTTGTGCATTCAGTCATCATATTACATGAAAAACAAATGTCGTTACTTCGATGAGAATGGATAGAATAATCATAGTTTTAAAACGCAGATGCAAAATATATACAGAGTATAAGCTGGCTACCGTTTCCTGCCGATGACTGCAGTAGTTAAACGTTTCAAATGCAATCTCATGTATAGATGCCGCTCCTTTTTTTCCACGATGAGATTTTTTATCTTTGGCATGTCTCGCAGTTGAAGTTGGAACTATTTTTGTCTGTAGTGCTTTGGTGCCAATGCTTAGTGGCCTACATATTTTTTTCGGCTTGGAATAAAAACCGAATTGGCCTTACAGTGCTGTAGTCAGATGTTGCGCGCTTACATGAAGCAAAGTCAGTGTATGATTACCTGTGTCAGCATTTTGCTCTTATGGCTTATCCGGGGTTTTAATTTGCATTTTCTTGATATAGATACCAAAAACCGAACTTGATGATAACCATCTTTTAATACATTTAATATGTTTCCATGGAGACAGACAAGATTTGCAGAGTCAACCTGTTAAAAATAACATTTAGACCTGCGTTACATATTGCCTGTTGTGAAGACTGTTGTTCTTAGTTAACGCAATTCAAATAATTTACACATAATTTTGCACGTACCCCCCCCCCTTTTTTTTAGTAATACTTCTCAAATCAGTGCCACTGTGGTTAAACATCTGTCACACTGTATTTTCCACTGCTTTTCTATTTGAGATTAACAGTGTTTATAGGGTTTAATAAACTTCTAATGTTTAATAATATCATTTGTATTTTCAGAGTGTGGGCTACATCTTAAGCACTCTTTCAAAGTCTACCATTGTTCTGTTCATTCTTTCCAGCTTTCAAATAATAGATATTCTAGACAAATGGAGTCAATAGCTTTTATTGTCATTGCACAAGGTATAACAAGATTGGAATGAAGAGCCAGGAATTAAAAAATCATGACTGGCAGACAGGCCACAGTGTGTGGCTCAGTGGGTTAGGATGTTGGTTCAAATCCTGTGCTGGGTTGACTGATGTCACCATTGGGCTCTTTAGCAAGGCTCTTAGCCCCAGTTGCTCACTTTGGTTAAAAGCATCTGCTAAATAAATAAATGTAGAATAAATTGTAAGGATTTTATTTATATTGTTTAAGTCTTTGGAAGCCATTTTGAGGTTTTATCTTGAATTCATCCCCTGGGCTGCAGCTCTCCTCTTGCCCTGGATCGTCTCAAGGGCCTTATGACAGGCCGCATGAGTGACCACATACACCAGCTGGCCTACTGCTCCTGCAGACGTACATCTGCTTCTCCACTTTATTGATGTGTCTTGCCTGGAGGCCGTCGCGAGTGTCCCTGTATCCTAGGCAGCTGCAGCTGTAGCTGTTAAGGAGTGCAGTACCTTTGGTTTAACCTGGACTCATTCTGTTTTAACAGCCAAAGTGGGGAAGACTTCCTTGATCATGTCATTGGTGAGCGAGGAATTCCCAGATGAGGTATGAAGACTCAACCTTTATTATTATTATCATCATCATCATCAGAGGATTAGGTATCACAGTGGACAGGGTGGAATGTGTACCCCCCATATTTAATTGGCTTCATTCACTCCCCCCAATAAGTTCATCTTTGCATTTAAATTGTGCCCCCCCCCCCCAAGAAAACTCATTCCTACACTGTTGACGAAAAAGATTATTATTACTACTACTATTTGTAGTAGTATTAGTATTTTTATTTTCTTCCATCCAGCTTCCAACTGCCTTTTCAGTACTGTGTTGTGGGTTGGTCCAGCGTAGGGCACCAGGTAGGTGGCACCCTGGATGGGATGCTGGTCCATGTTAGTAAATTCACATACGTAAGAAGGTCAATTCTGAGACACCAGTTCGACTAATTGCGAGTTTTCTGACTGCGGGAACAAATCACTGCAAAGGCGGGGAGAGCAGGCAAGCTCCCCCAGAGATATCTGGGGCCAGGAGGCCAGTCCTTGAGACTGGACAAGTGAGGCTCCAGTGCTGCTCACCAGTAACTTATCTGCCACTGAACAACATCATCACTTGAGAAGTTCATTTATAGTGACAGCCATTTGTAACATGGGCCATTTTATTGCGACGGATTTTTGATCATTTAGAATGCACAGGTACAATGATTATTTTTTTTCCAAAAAAATCAACTAGAGAACGCCCTAATGTTAGATAGTGCTTTAAGATTTTTTTAAATCAGGAAAATACATACATAAAACATAGATTTAAAAATTGGTTAGCGGTCATTTTGCTTGGAGGTCCTAAATATCCACCAGGTTTATCTTTTCTTGACGCCCGTTTCTTGTTTACATGTCGTTCATTTCCTGAATGCGCTAGATAGCAGCACATTTTGCGGGTGTGAGCTGACAGATTTGAAAGAATTCACTCTAGCGCAAACCTTTATATTCACTCATCCTGTCATTCTCTTTCCATGCAGCCTTGTCATTGCAGTTTATTGGTTCTTGTGGGCGGGGTGCAGATCTCCCTCACAGTGCCTTATTCGCCTTGGTTTCTGTTAAGCAGGTTCCACTTCGTGCAGAAGAGATTACCATTCCTGCCGATGTCACACCGGAGAGAGTGCCCACTCACATAGTAGACTACTCAGGTACCCCCGTCTGCTGTTCGCTCTTTTAACCCTAAAGCTCTTGCCTGAATTAATGGCATGAATATAGTGGCAATGAAGTAACAGCCATTATAAACCAACTTATCCTCTGCAGAGGCAGAACAGTCTGATGAACAGTTGTTTCAAGAGATATCAAAGGTAAGATTGTTGCCATGACTCCCACTTGTGGCTTCTGGTCTGATTTATTTCTTTGTTTAATGGCCCTGCCTAGATCAGCGTATGAGATCAAGAACCACCAGGTGCACATTCCAACACTAATCAGTGTTACATTTCAATTGTTACCAGCTTAGCTAACAGCTGAATGAAGAAAGAAAATGCAGACTATAGTCTGACCAATAATACATAAATGCCCCCTTAACATACATGACCATCGTGCATTTGCATGGATGATTCTGACAGTTGTCTGTTTTTATTGCAGGCAAATGTAATT
This sequence comes from Petrocephalus microphthalmus, assembly GCA_026774405.1. NCBI lineage: Eukaryota > Metazoa > Chordata > Actinopteri > Osteoglossiformes > Mormyridae > Petrocephalus > Petrocephalus microphthalmus. The sequence continues at coordinate 8,220,145 of JAODKK010000093.1, read as the reverse complement.
TGCATAGTGTATTCTGTCAACAACAAGAAATCTATAGAGAAGGTAGGTGTCGTGCTTCTGGTAAGTCCTTGGTTCACAGTAGATTTTCTGTAGTCTTTAATTGCTGATATATAGTCTTGGCTCTCTGCCGTAGATAAAGATTGTCTGCTGTTTGCTTCAGCCTGCGTATCTCTGCAGGCTGTTTTAACGCTTGTGTTCCCATAGGTCACGAGCCATTGGATTCCCCTCATAAATGACAGAACAGACAAGGATAGCAGGTGTGTGGCACTGAGGTCATCACAGGGACGCTGTGAGGGTCTGGGGTTTGGGGGCTGTGGCCCTTTAAGGGGTGCCTGTAAGAGGAGATCGCGGTGGGAGGGAATGCTACGTGACTGCTATCATGGATGCTCTAACCTAGACAGGATGTCAAAGGCAGGGCCAATGTGTACATACTTTACATGTCAACACACAAAGCTGTTTGCCAGTGTGATTTCATATCTGTGGGTAAAGTGCTATGATTCAGTCATGCTGGGAAGGGCACTTCAAACAAATTAAATTGATAAGCTCCGTAGTGAGACCAGAGTGAAGGTATTGAGGCTGACGGCCATAGTCTGGGATGGTAATACCAGAGCTGTTTATATCTATCAGTTGGCGCAGTGCTTGAATTTATGAGCCCATAAACGTCTTCTGTTGGCACAAAGTCCCATTAGTCTTGACTTTGTAGTTAGTTTAATAATACTGAGAAAAAACTTTTTTTGTTTTTTTGGTCAGACTGGCCTGTCCACTATTTTGTGCTTTGCATTTCTCTACGCTAACTGTAAGCTTACATTCAAAGCAGATGTGGAAAGGAAGCCGTGGAGGATTTGTCTTGTCAGATTTGGCTTGAGATGTTTTCATGCAGTATCTCTGTGTGTCTGGAGACAGGGTGCCGCTGATCCTGGTGGGGAACAAGTCAGATCTGGTGGAACACAGCAGCATGGAGACCATCCTGCCCATCATGAACCAGTACAGCGAGATTGAGACATGCGTTGAGGTGGGCTTGTCTGTGTATCTTTGGGGGGGGGGGGGGGGGAGGTGTGTACATTTGGGTGTGCGTGTGCAATCAGTGGTGCCAGTACAATCTCTGCTCACCTCCAAGTGACAGCTTCAGGGTAACTGAAGGACCTTTTGGTAGAATCGCATTAATACACCAATCTCAGGCAGACACACTCATGTATTGTCAACAGGGAGGATTGCAGAAGGGTAGATTCATGAAACACTACCTGCTGTTTCGCCCCAATCAATGCTGTTATTAATTACCCTTGCAGAGTATAATGCCTCTCTCTGTTTGCAGTGCTCTGCAAAGAACCTGAAGAATATCTCAGAGCTTTTCTATTATGCCCAGAAGGCTGTGCTCCACCCCACAGGGCCGCTGTACTGTCCCGAGGAAAAGGAGGTACGCACACTGCCTGTGTGTCGCAGTGACAGGCATAATCCTGAAATCTCCTAGCCATTCCAATGACTTGCATTGACTGCCTTTGCACCATGCTATGCATAGTCTCAGTCAATTATAGGCTATAATTTTTGCATAATTTAAAGTCCTGCTGTGTGTGACCATAAGTAACTGGTCGCATTCGTTTTTGACAGATTAAACCTGCTTGTGTCAAGGCCCTAACACGCATCTTCAAAGTGTCCGATTTGGACAACGATGGCATCCTTAACGATAACGAGCTTAATTTTTTCCAGGTAAGGCAACTTCTTTTGGAAAACCAGTTAGAATGATATCATGGTGTCATCAGTGCATTAAATTATTTTCAGTTTATAATTGTTATTTTTACACATGTCCACCTGTAAATTATTGTAAATTCAGCTGGCAGTCTCTTTGTGACAAATTATCATTAAAATTAACGTCAGGGATTGTGTAACTCACTCATCAGTAAATTTGTTTTAAGAAGCTGTTTAGTTGATGTGTGTAGAATTAATGCTAAATGTTGGGTATTTAATGCAGAGACAATATGTGACCTTTCAGATCTGGTCACTTATTTCTAATTATGCTCTTTTGGGCAGTACTGTTATAGATGTTCTGGCCGTGATCCCGGTGTAGGGAGGGGTATCGTGGTGTGCTGGTCAGCTGCGAGTCATTGTGTCTTTTACAGAGGACCTGTTTCAACACGCCCCTGGCACCGCAAGCACTGGAGGACGTGAAGAATGTGGTTAGAAAGAACATGGTGGACGGAGTGCGTGACGATGGCCTCACTCTGAAAGGTGACCCCTCACCGGCTCCAGCCCTTCCTCTGCACCTTTCAGTTCTTCACCAGCTTATTTACATTAGAATGCAGACTCACCGATAGCTGGACAAATCCATATTGTTCTCCATTTGGGGATGTAGGTACCTGTGATTGGATAGAGGTTTGTCTTGTGTTCCACTTGGGCAAGAAGCGCTGGTTTGGTGAGGTTGACCGCCGTGATGGTGTTTTTCCTGCAGGCTTCCTGTTTCTCCATACGCTCTTCATCCAGAGGGGCAGGCACGAGACGACCTGGACGGTTTTGCGCCGATTTGGCTACGATGATGATCTGGAGCTGACCCAGGACTACCTGTTCCCCCCGTGAGTCTTCCTGGCCCCTTTCGGCAGACGCAAACACCTGCATTTATCTCCGGCCTTACATAGCAAGCCCAACCAGTTCTGCATGAATGGTTTCTGTGTTAATGCTAGGCCTTCATCTTCATTTTTTGTTTGCGGCATGATTTAGCATCTTAGGGCTTGTGATGCGTAACCATGCTCCTAGACTGTAGCCTGGCCCTTTGAGTAGAGGTGATTGTAATGACACGGTGCTCCCCAGTGTCATTGAAGAACACAGTCCTATTCCTTTAATTGGTTCATACAAAGCTGCTGATTTATTCATGTCTAACTGTCGTGCTTGTTTTTGACCCCTCAGGTTAAAAATACCCCTGGATTGTACTACTGAGCTCAACCACAATGCATACCTTTTCCTCCAGAGCGTCTTTGACAAGCATGACAAGGTGATGACGTCTGCATTTTGGTCTATATGCTCACATACCCGTCATCTTGCTGGTGCCCAGAAGATTTGTCTTTTTACTTTCTTGACTTGACAACATCCCAGAAATGTATATTACTTCCTCTTTGTAATCACTGGACAAAAACCCTATAAATCCTAGAAAACTCAATGCTATTAAAATGAAATGTACTTAATATTTTTTTTAATATCAGCAGCTCTCCTGAAACAGTTGCCCAGAGCTAGCATAAAATTTAGCTGTAATTCAGCTTTGCCATTAGCTTTTTTTCTGAGTGCAGTATAAGGAAGAAATTTATCACTAAATTCTCCCAAGGTATGTTCAGGGTGAGAGAGGGAAAAGCGTCACCAGCTGGTGGTCCCTTCATCTGTTAGCTCATTGGCGGATTTGCTCACACTGATTCTAATATAGATCTCTTCAGTGAGTCATTGGATTCTTAATAAACACATTATCTAAATACCCTAAATATTCAAATTGACTTGCATGACTGACATTGTTTCCCATACTTCACATCCTGCCTTACGTTGCAAATATGACATTGTAGCTGCGATGGTCTGATGCCCCATCCTGGGCGTGTAGCCTCTGGGATAGACTCCATCCCCCCCGCAACCCTGAGTAGGGCAAGCGGGTGGTATAAGAGATATTCGTCCCCTCCGCCTTTCTAGCCTTCAAGGGGCCACTTTGGGAAGCCTGACTTCTGATCTTCCGGCTCTGTTTTGTATCCCAGGACAGGGACTGTGCTCTGTCCCCAGAGGAGCTGAAGGACCTTTTCAAGGTCTTCCCCTATATGCCGTGGGGACCAGACGTCAACACCACAGTGTGTACGAGCGAGCAGGGCTGGATCACCTACCAGGGCTACCTGTCGCAGTGGACGTGAGTATGGCTGCGGCAGTCGCCTGAAGGGGGGATTCTCAGAAGATCACACATCCGCCGCTCGCTGTCTCCATGTTCCCCGAGGTGCTGCTCCTTTATCCCAGCCGTGACGCGGCAGCCGCTTTGTCTTGTACCCCCCAGGCTGACGACATACCTAGACGTGCAGCGCTGCTTGGAGTACCTGGGTTACTTGGGTTACTCAATCATCTGCGAGCAGGAATCCCAGGCAGCCGCCATCACAGGTGGGGTGGGGTGGGGGGTGTCTGTTGTCATGGTGATGAGAGAAAATGAGCTTTCATATCCCATTTAAAATGCTTTTTAAATGCTCCTCTCTGCATTTTTCTGGTGCGTTACCTGTCAGTATCTTCCTTTATATTCAAAGGCTGTCATTATTTATAGATTTGCCTGTCAGAGCCTTGAGAACCAAAGACCTCTAGCTTCCCAAAAACAGCTTTCCGAGGTTTTTTAGTGCTGTATGGCACATCATTATTGTGTTCACTAGTAACTAAATTTAGACTTCAGAGTGGTTGTAATGGCAGAGTAAAGAAACAATACAGCACCTCTTTGGGACATAAATTAACTGCTAAACAGACACAATGTCACCTTCCTCTACAGAGGCAAATCTGACTGACTGCCAGTCACCCGAGGAAGATCAGATTCCCTATTTAATATTTATGGGCGTCATGAGCGCCGTAAGGCATGCTCACATGAAATCTAAGAGCAGCTTTAGGTATGTCTGTGGCATCTAACCAAAGTGTGTCCAATGTCGCCCCCCTGTCTGCAAACAGTTACACGGGACAAGAAGATAGACCTGCAGAAGAAGCAGACGCAACGCAACGTCTTCTGCTGCAATGTCTTCGGCGCCACCGGCAGCGGGAAGAGCGGCTTCCTCCAGGCCTTCTTGGGCAGGAATCTCCTGGTATGTCCCCGGTGGCTCTGGTCTGCTGTAGGTCAAGTCGCTGTAGCCAGAGGCTTGGGGTACGCTGGAATGCTGGTACTTTTGTGAGCATGTCACACATTTGTGATAACACTGGCTTTTCTTTGCTTCATTTGTAGTTTTCTTGTTAAAATTGGATTGTGGGATTGTTTGGATTTAATGGGATTTAAATGGAATTGTTTTCCTCTCTTGTCCAGCGCCAGAAGACAATACGAGAAGATCACAGGTCCTATTACGCCATTAGTACTACATATGTCTATGGACAGGAGAAGTATTTGCTGGTGAGATGATCTAAGTGTCTTCATGTTTCGCTTTACAGGAGCGGGTACTTGTTTATGGAGATGAATATACTTAATTTAAGACTTGTCTCGAATTTGACATGTCATTTTTCTTTATTTTTTTTCCTGATAATCAGGAATGTATTTATGGTTCTTTTTCTCCTGCAGCTTCATGAGATCATCCCAAATTCAGAGTTCTTCTCGGACGCCGAACTCACCTGTGATGTTGTCTGCATGGTCTATGACATCAGCAACCCCAACTCCTTTGAATACTGCGCTAAGATCTTCAAGGTGTGTTTTCAACTCTACTTATTGTTGGTCTTTAGTCTGGTCTTTAACTGTTGGGTTGGGTTCGGTTGATGGTCTTATACATGCTGCAGTCTTCTGCATGTGTGTTGTGTTTTTCTAGTGTGTTGGCTGTCTGTTTCAAAGCCCGTAATGGTGTAGCACCCAAGCTCACATTAAACCCAACTGAGGCTGAGTGTTACTTTGTGATAGTAATACTAGTTACATGACTCAGATTTTTTCCATCTATACTAATGAGTAAATTAACGCTTGTAAACTGCATAAGTTTCTTTTGATTAAGGGACCTACTACTGATTAACACAAGTAAAATACATGTTGTGTGCAGTAGAGGCACTAGACCTGATGAGCTGGGGCAGCTTTATGAGAGCTCTTCCGGTGAGCCGTCTCCTCCTGCCTACTGTAGAAGTATTTCATGGACAGCAGGACGCCATGCATGATCGTCGCGGCCAAGTCGGACCTGCATGAGGCCAGGCAGCACTACAGCGTGCTGCCGCTCGACTTCTGCAAGAGGCACAAGATCCCGTCGCCGCAGCCCTTCACCTGCAACACGGCTGACGCCCCCAGCAAGGACATCTTCACCAAGCTGACCACCATGGCTATGTACCCGTGAGTTCTGGTCCGCGGCCTGTGAATCCTTCTAGATCTCCTGCATGGCTCTAACGGATTTCCCACCTACCCAACAAGCATTTGCTTATTTGTCCGTCCGTCTGTCTGTCTGTCTGTCTGTTTGCCGTCTCCCTACTGTGTCTCACTATGGGTGACCTTTCCTCAGTATTGTGGTGCATCTTGAGCCTTCGTTTAGCTATTGGTATTTTAGGCCGGATAGTGCAGGCTCATCATTGGCTGTAAAGTTTGTTTATTCTTTTGTAATAAGGAGGTCCGTGGATGATGGCAAAGACTCTGATTAGCATCAGCCTTGTATTACCCATTTATACTGGGCCTGACTTAGAAGGTGCACATTACATGTTTAAGATGCCATTTTAATGTAATGGTTTATCATTTAATCTCATTTTATATATGCACATGCAAATGTGTAAAGAAGGTCAATATTAGGAAATCTAAATAGTCAGCCCTGCTACAGTGCATGATGTTACACAGGGAATATGGCAACTGATATATTAGTATCCAAGTCCAACAACACGGAATCGCTTTTGTATTTGTGCAATTTTCAGTCGCGAACTACAGCACCATGTGGTCTTAGCAAGAAACATTCTTGCATTTAAAATAGCTATTCTAGTGAACGATAGTGATGTCCGATGCATGAACGAATTGTTCTTTTGAACCCGTTATTTGTAGTCAGACTATCAAACCGGTTTTCAAATGAAAATGAATTTAATTCTTTGTACATCCACACATGGCACAGATCAAAGTGTATTTGACAAATTATTAAGTAAAACTACACAGCAACCTTTTTTTAATCCGCTTACATTTGCTATTGGTAGACTGTAGCCATGTTGCCTTCAGTGCCCCTCCGCATACCGTGATCAGTTGTATTTGTGCTGTGTTCTTGCCCGGCCGTATGGTGGCTGTGGCTCACTACTTACGACTAATGAAGGCAAAACAGCGGTTCACAAGCAATTGGCTGTATTTTTTGTTTCTGACCCCACTAGATCATGCTCTTTGTTCAAAAAAGGGCTCAAAGCATGCCCCAAAGTAAACCAAAAGTGCCATCTAGTGGGGTCAGAATATACAACAAATGGTTCAGGTAACATCGTTTTGGCCATCACTAGTCCTGGCTTTCGGTAATCAACAAGTTAGTGAGTTATAACCTGGTTATTCCCATTGGATGTGTGTGTTTTTGTACATGATTTTAGTGATTGCAAGGTTTTTCAGGAGCACATTATTGTAGCAGGACTGACTGTATATACTGTAGAAGGCTGATTTGTTTCAGCTTTTCAGTCGGCCATCCCACCGGTCCGAGTTGGGCTGGCTTTGAACCGATGCATGCAGCTGTGAAAATTTGGCCTGTTAATATCACATGCAGAAGCCAGGCATTGATATGATTTTAATTAAAACTTGCGGCTTCCCCCTTGTCATACCAATTTCCTCACTTTGAAAAGCTGCACATCTGCAATGCAAATTGAATAGAATTAGAAAAAATCTGCTTATTTGCTTAGGCTGAGGGAATGCTGCTTAAAAGCAATGAAAACTGTTTGCCCTGCCGCTTGATGTGCTGATTTTTTTTTTTCTTTGCAAAAACTGCCTGTTTTTTATAAAAGAGGAAGAACAGGAATTACGTTAAAAATTTTGAAGGACGACTCTAAAAATAGACTATAGAGTCCTCTCTGTGACGGGCTCACAATCTGCTTGAGAAGGTCACAGTGCAGCGATTATCTCTCACTGCCGTCAACTGGGTGTCTACAGAGCTGTTGGCAGAATAGGGTACTTGGTAGAAATTTTGGGCCTCATCGAAATACGTCTGAAGAAGTGGTGTAGTCTTATTTGGGGTCTAGACAAAAAAGATGGCATCAAATACGATATTTTGTGTTTTGACTTAAACTTTGGGACTGTGGTTTCTCTCTGCCTTTCTTGCCTAATTGGTAAAAAAACTGTTTATTTGCACTTTCGTGGTATTTACATACCAAGGAATTCATTTACATATGTTATTTAATTTAGATGTGACAAATAATCAATGGATGAAATCTAATGATGAATTAAATGATTTCATAGTTTTTATTTAAATGACATCAAAACAACAGCCTACCTAAATTAATTTGTTCAATCAATCACCTCTATTTTCAAATAAAATAATTTTCTGTTTAAAAACAAAATTTGGCCTACAAAAAGTTGATGATCAGAAGTGGAGAGGAGAGGATTGTGGGATATAGTCTATATTGCTTTGTGCCACCAGATAATCAGGAGATCAAACGGGTGGTATTTAATTTCCATAAATACTCATGTTTTACACATTTTCTATTCCATTGTAAATGTCTGGAATTTGGTGCTTATCAGTTATGGGAGGTGATTAGTAAAAAGCCTTTGTTAGTTGTACAGCCTATAGCATCACGTGAATGGTGGATATATGGAGGATTCTGTCTGAGGTGCAGCACTATGCCTGTGTAACAGGCAGCCCTTTTGAGTCACCAGCCCCCTGCTCCGTTTTTGTTTTGCTTCTTAAACTCTGCTTTGCTCTCGCCTTAGTTCACTCTCTGGCCTCAGGATGCTTGCACTGCCCCTATTTCTTTCACGCTGATATGAATATTTGTGTTTTATTGACGTGGGGGCTTGGCAGGTAGGTGAAAAATGACCAAGGGATTGTTGTGCCGGGCATTTAATTCTGCAGGAATTAAAGGCAGTTTTTGAGCTTGACTAGCAATGGTTCAGTTCTCCAGTTCCTATATATATATATTGTACCCTGTGGTGCTTATCAGTGATTGGGGGGGGGGTCTGTCTTTGAATTTGAAGGGTGATGCTGGGCCGCGAACTTGCTGTATGCCGTGTGCTGGTTCTGACCTGCTCTTCCTCTGTATGTGTCTCCGCAGCCACGCCCGGTTACGCTGCATGTGCAGCTGCAACAGGTGCACCTTTTGCATCTGTCAGAACCTCCTCAACTCAGAGTTGCTGCAGTCTGTAAAGACCAAACTCTACACTGCTCTTCTCAACAGGTCCTTATTTCCTTCCAGCACCAGGGGGCGCTGTCCTGTATTCCCCTCCCCCCTTAGAGGAGGGCTTTAGCGCCATCTGTGTGCCTCTTGTCATGCTTTTTTTTATTCACTTTCCTTCGTTTTACTGTCTATCATTCCCTCATTTTTCCACTGCATATTCACAGAGCCCATCTGAACAGGATCCCAGGCCTCTTGGTTTTATTCGATTCTAGAAAAACAAGACAAATTTAGAATTATCGATAAGCTTCTTTCCTGTGAAACGTCTTCCTTGCCAGCATTGGTGTCTTTTGTGTGTGCATGTTCTTTTTTTTTTTAATCATTTAGTCAAGCACATAAATTAGTGTCAAATTTGTCTGTAAAAAAAGTGTATGTATGAGCATTCTCAGGCTGTCCTTTATCGGCTCTCAGAGCAAGATAAATGCATTCATTTGCGTATGTAGCATCTTTAGCGTTTATTACACATTGTTCTTCCATAAACATATACCTAAATGCTCTCTTGGTAGCTCATTCCCTTCTTCATGATACCCTGAGCAGTGCTTTTTTGCAGTTAGTGGTTTTAGCCTGGGCGCTAATGCTCATTTTTCACACGGGCCCGAAGCCTTCTGCTGCATCGCCCCATGGCTGTTGGCCTCCATCAGCTGGTCCTGAACAACTGCATCAGTGTTTCCCAGGCCAATCATTGGAGACCCAGAGCTGGTCCACGTTTCTCCTCCCTGCAAGTTCCCTGTCACGCAGTCCATGTTTTTGCTCCCTCCCAGCTCCACGTTTTTGCACAGACTGTCTGTGGATCCCCAAGGACTGGACTGGGAAACTCTGAACCGCACAAAGTCCTCTGTGAGATGGCATATTCATCTCTGGTTTTATTTGGCTGTTCTTGCCACTTAAGTCTCCACTCTTGTGCAGTCTTAAAGGATGAGCATTGCTTCCAGCTAGGACCGCGCAGCTCCTGTCGGGATGCTGCCAGAAAGCCGTGTCTCCCTCTGTTTCTGATACTTACCGCACGAGTGGCTTATCTGCTTTCTTTGTTCTCAGTGTAGACACCTGGTGCATATGCAGTGTGGAAATGTTAACCATTGCAGCCTCCTTTTTGAAGGGCTGGGGGGGCACTACCTTGTTGCTCTTCATTTTGGTTGTGTGTCTGTCTAGCTAACCTTAATTCTGAGAACCTTGGAAACCTCATACACTGTGTCAGGCCAAGTGTGAAAAACAGACCCGTGTCTGACATTTGGCTTTAATTAACTCTGTGAACAGTAGATGCTTTGTCTTTATGACGTTTCCACGGTTAAGGTATTTCAACCTGTTATCTATTGTTCAAACCCACAAGATTTAAGATGCTTGTGCTTAAAACACTGTGAAATTAACCATGATGCTTAGCCTGGGGGAATTAATTGGATTTCCTCAGCAATTATCCTGATCTATGCCTTCATTGTGGGTGTTTAGTTTTTGAAGCATTTATCCATGTAATTTTCTTCCAGTCTGTGAAACGCTTTAAATCATTCAGCAGAGGAATTGAAATATTACTCACTAAATTGACTACTTGAAATTTCCTGGCTATTTCAGAGTTGTTTGAAGTACTAAAATTGAATTCTTCTCAATATAAGTGCTCTTCCTTTCCATTGTAGCACCCACCATCCTCTTGATGGTTTGAACAGTTTTTGTCAGCTACTAAAATATGCACATAAAAGTGAAAAAGGGCTCATTCTTTATGGTGCATTGTATTTTATTTAGTTTTGCCCTGTTTTTAGAAGACCTCTTTTATATATAAAAAAAATTGTTT
>JAODKK010000093.1:8151504-8169965 GCA_026774405.1 Petrocephalus microphthalmus | reverse complement strand
CATCCATCCATCTATCCATCATCCATCCATCCATCCTCAAATTGCTTATCCTGGTCAGGATCCTGGCAGTGCGGTATTACCCACCCGAATTCTAGCATTTTTATTCAGGTCATATTCCAAGAGCTCCTGAACCTTAGATCATTTGAATTTGACTGATTGCTTATTTGATGTAATCTCAAATGACGAGTGAAGTATGTGCTGCTCATCTGTTAGTTTGCTCTGTGATTTGAATCAGCCCTTGACAGTAGGATGCCTGTCTAGTGTCTTGAAGGCTAATCAATACCTGTGCCCAGCATAGCTGTCAGTGGTGTGATCAGAACATCATCATCAGAGTTGTTCAAGGACGTGAGCACTTTAATCCAGGCGCTTTCCCATAACTGTAGCAGGCAGGAGTAAGATTCACAAATTCTGGTACTGTGGGCTTGGGATGGTGAGGACTTGTATTCTGTGCTGGGTTTTGACACCTGTGAGATTTGTATGCCATTCAAAGTTTATGTGAGTGTCACAGGGGTATTACAGGGAATGCTCACCCTTTTCTGCATAGAATTAAGCAGCTGTCAACGGTTTTTGAAAGTGGACCATTCAGTTTGTGACAAGCAGGCCACCACAGATCTCTCCTAATGCACGCTGTGCCTCTCACAGTCATTTGTGAATTCTAGGCATGTAATAAATCATTCAGCAGTTTTAAATGGCAAAAACAGCGGCTGGCGGCCCAGACACTTCCGTGCGGATTGGCTTTCGGGCGGCGGGCCTTTCGGCTGGATCCCCGAGAGCGGCTGATCTGGCTTGCAGCGTGTTCCGATGTGTCTGCGCGGGGCTGTAGTCAGCACTGTCCGCTCTCACTGGCCGCCCTGCTCTATGTATAAAGTTACTATTGACAATGCAGGAACGGCACACCAGAGACTCTTTGACACAAAGCTTCGGTCCTCCAGTGTATTTCACTTCCTCTGAGATTCTTCTGAGGTTTTAAAAAGAACGCATTTCCTTTAATCGTTCGACTTGAGAACTACGCAGCACTAAGGTAAGATAATATTTTGCTTTTAGGACAACAGAGACCTGACTTAACATAGCACTTCACTTCCAAGAGAACGGAATGCCGCAGCGGGGAACCCCTCGACTGGTTTCCAGCTATAATGTATTCTTTTGCAGGATAGAGCACCTCAGTCTCAACATGGCCATGCAGCTGCTGGTGGGCGTGCCCCTGGAGATGGTACATGGTGCTGTGAGGATCGGCCTGGTCTACATCTGTGGGGTCCTGGCAGGTGGGTCATGTCCGCCGTGTTGTTTGAAACTCCTGAGACCCAGAGCCTTTTTTTTCTCATAAACAGCCCTCGGCGGACCCTGACTTCACCACAACCCTCCTGGCCTCAGACAGCCTTTGTTTGCAGCATCAACATACACTTCAGTCAGTGACAGATGGTCTGGAGGCTTGATTTTTTTTTTTTCCTTCCCTCATGCCATTTCTCAGAAGAGCCTTCAGTCTGAAGGACAAAAGACAAACTGGATTGTCCCCAGCTCTCTCTTAACCCACGTCCTCCCTACTAATGTCGTGGGAGTTGAGGGGGTTTAGAGAGAGGCTGTGCATCTGAGCTTCCCGCTAAAAGGTAGTTTTGGAGGGAATTGCTATGGCGGCCACAGCACCGTCATTAGCAGCTAGAGTAATTTTGATGATTACGGCAACATTGACCTACCTAACAAGACCCTTAACCCCCATTAATACTCCAGGGACTCGCTGACCCTGCTTTCTCAGTTGTACCTTGCTTTGAATAAACTTGTCTGCTAATTGAACAAATCTAAATGTAGATATCACAGCTGGAGTTCAGGCATCCCAGCATAGACAGCAGACCATATGAGCCCTCAGTCGGGGCCTAGTGTGGCATCCAGCACAATAAGGCAAGCTGAGGTCATTGAGTTATAATTATTCAGGTTTTCTTCCGAGTCACAAATAAGACTTGCACAAACCATCTTTGCTTTTCAGAGCTGTTCCTAGGCAGCACAACAAGCTCAAGGTATATATTTAAATGACAGAAATTAGGCTCTATGGGAAAACTGTAGCTTAGTGACCATGTAAGTGGTGAGGTGGAGGAAGCTCAGCATGTGACCCTTTCCTGTATATGCCCAGCTTCCGTTTGCCACGTCACGCCTGACTGGTGTCTGATGGGACACAGCTGCTAAGCAGGAAAACCTGACCTTTGCATGAAATAGGGGTGAAAATGTGCCATAAATCAGCCAGGAGACAGCTAAGTGCTCATGGGGTCTCTCTTACAAGGATTCCCCGCCATGTTAATTAGATTTACACCCTCTGGGCCTGGGATCCTGTACCTTTATTTATGATCTGGGTTGTTTATTGCTGTTATTCTAATGCGTGTTTAGGGATAAGCACTCAACTGGACTAATGGGTCGAACTATGTCAAGGGTCAGGTGTCCAGAAGCCTGTTTGTCTAAAACTCAACTGCTTTTCCTGCTGGGGTACTGGGGGGGGGGGGGGGGGTGACCTGATCCAAGATCAGCAGGAGGGCAAAGAGGCTAATGATTAATCCTCATTTCTGTGTAGTCACATCTCACAGAGACTTACTGCAGGCCTTACTACAATAGTCAACATTGTACTCACATGGCCTAACTTTTTAACAGGGGGAAGCTTCATTGGCACGATTTAGTGTAACAGAGTAGACAATGAGAACAACCCTAAGAAAATAGGGAATTATTAAAATGATAACAATGCACGAGTGGGCCGGATTGGCCATTAGGAGTCAGCCACTGGCCCTGGCTGTTGAGTCTCACCATAGAAGTGTCTTGAGCTATTTCTCAATTCTCATTAAGCCTTTCCAGCATTGTGGCCTTTAACACAAAAGGCTTGTACCCCTAAGTCAAAGATGCAGAGGTCACGACACGCACATCCTGCCGTACGGTAGCTGGGCCTGCGTGTTTCTCGTTTCGCGTGATTCACAGGACAAACTCTTTATGTTTCTAGGGTTCAGGCATCCAGTGGCCATGCTGCATAGTGCTGTGGAATGCTCATTAGAGTGTTTTTGGGAGTTTATTCTCATACACCTGTGTTTCTCCCACCAGGGTCATTAGCGGTGTCTGTAGCAGACATGACTGCCCCGGTGGTGGGGTCTTCGGGAGGGGTCTATGCCCTGGTGTCAGCCCACCTCGCCAATGTTGTCATGGTAAGATCCTTAATGCGACTTTGTTTTAGCTCACAAGGTAAACTACAACTCTTCTGGGTAGACTTAAGAAGGATAGACCAGATATTGTCCTGTAGTCATCCTCAGAAAATCACCCAATGCCCACGCTTGGATTCCTCACGTTCATGACGTTTGAGGAGTATCCTGCATGTACGGGGTCTGAGAATGGAAGCCTCTGTCTGACCTCCACCAAGATGGATTTCTGCAGGGACCCTGCTGCCATACCCATGGGGCACTGTTAGCGTTCAGTAGACTCTCATACCGGTAGCAGCTGTCCTTTTATGTTTCGGATTTTCTTTTCCTCGACCAAAGTCTTCCATCTGACTCTGGTGTGCCTGATGCTCTGAAGAGGCGTTGACCTTGGCAGTAAAACCATTCATTCTAACCTTGGCATAATGGGATAGTTCTAGTCTTCAGACTCTTCAAACAGGGTTCTTTTTCTCCTGAAATGTGTTGGGATGTGTCGCAAAGAACCAAGCATGCCCCCCTGTCTTGTTTGTCTACCTTCCAGAACTGGTCGGGGATGAAGTGCCAGTTTAAGCTCTTCCGGATGGCCATGGCCCTTGTCTGCAGTGAGTCTCCTTTACTCTCGGATTCAGATGGGGAGTGCTTTTCTCTGTACTCCTTCGGGGTGGGTGTCATGCCTTAGAACCGGACGTCCCAGGAACGCCTTATCCAAAAGCATCTCAGTTTTTTAGAAATCTCTGGTCTCAGACAGCTGCTGAACGGAGAATAAAACTTCATAAAGAACTGGCTTTGAATGAGAATCTCCAGGAAGCATGAGCCTAAAAGCCAGCAGCCTGAAGCCCACTCTGGCAGCGGAAAGACTCCCACACTAATTACGCCCCTTAGTGTCCTTGTGTGCAAGTCGGCTTATTATTTTTCTTATTATTCATTCGTTAAATAAACATTTGCCATGTAAAAGATCTGGCTTGTTATTAATTAACTGGTGGTCTGCTCTGGAGTATAGTGAGCTGTATATTACTGCTACCAAAACAAGCCGAATGCCAGTGAGCCAGACACCGCATCACTTCCTTTTGTCTGCTTTGTGTTTTTTTTCCCTCACAGTGAGTGTGGAGTTTGGGCGGGCCGTCTGGCTCCGCTTCTACCCCCCGGCCTTCCCTCCATGCCCCAACCCCAGTTTCGTGGCCCACTTGGGCGGCGTGGCGGTGGGCCTGACGCTGGGCGTGGTCGTGCTCCATAACTACGAGCAGCGTCTGCAGGAGCAGTCCCTCTTCTGGATCTTCTTCTGCGTCTACACCCTCTTCGTCCTCTGCGCCGTCTTCTGGAATGTCTTTGCCTACGGCCTGCTAGATGTCAAGCTACCTCCATCTCCATGAGTGAAAGAGAGAGAGAGGGAGGGAGCTGCTACAGAACTCTGCCCCAGTTAGCAGTTGCCCAAGTGTGAACCAGCATGGTACCATCTTTTCCGTACACAGCCTGTTATCTGGCGCCTGTGGGAGTCTCTGGCAGCACCTACCATTAACCATAAGGTGCCTAGATAACCTGCAGTCATCATGATTGCAGGAGTAATGGACAAAAATTACAGCAAGATGGCTTTATAGTGGAACTGGTCTTTTTTTTAAGCCATTTGTTTGATAGACAAAACCAACAGGAGGTATGTAAAAAAAAAAAGGTACCCTTTGGATCTCCTGTGTACACAATGTTCTGCCAATGCAATTTAATTTTTTTGTGCCATATATTACAGGAAAATTATGTATGCTGTGTGTTTTTGTTTTGTATTGTTTTGTTTTGTTTTAATATAGGCCAAATTGACTTCTGTTTATTAATGAGGGAAAAGTGTTGATATGACACAAGTGTGTATGTGTATTTATTCATAATGGGAGTGGATTTGTTTTGTAAAAAAATGCATGTCTTATGTTATTTGTTGGGAAAAAAGTGAAATTGTCATTTTAAATATACAAAAAGTTTCTCTGTTTGCCAAAAATGTACAACCAACAAAAAAAGGACAAAAATAGCAAAGTTAGTGCATTATTTTACTGTGTAACATGAAATCTTTTGGTGTAAAAAAGTACTAAGGGTAGTCTGAGAATGGTGGACTGTGTGAAAGATACTTACAGATTATGGGCTCCTGGATGGTGACTGAGCAGGTTTTTAAAAAGCAGTGTTTTATAAAGCAGTGTTTGTTCAAGAATGTGACGGGAGGATTGAGTGGGCCGGCTCCCAACAGATAACTGGCATCTTCCTAGATCTAGTTTCGCTGGCATCAGCTTGACGGGTCCTTCTCTGTGGCTGCCCTGCAGCTCAGAAATGCCATAGTCATGTGACATTCCTACACTATATGGTCATGTGATCTTTATGATCTGTAATGAATGTGTCTTGCTCACCTAACGGCAGATTATAACTGACCTTGAAAATTAATCTTGAAACATCTCTTCGCCCTGAAGTCATCCTAGGTAGAATTATTGTGCTGTAAACAAAATAAATCAATGACATTAGAATACAGACGAGTTTAACATAGCTTTCTGCTTTTAACCTGGTCTGAAGTAGCACGTGATTGAGCAGTGTTCTGTAGATAAATACCGTACAATTTAACGTGTATAGCAGACAATTCTCTGTTGTCATTGGAGTCAATATACAAGGGCTATGACATTTCAAGTTTGGAGACTGACTTTATTTTTAACGTGCATATTTTGTAGATTTGATATGTAAATATTGGAATACATTAAATAGTTTTATAATTAAAAATCTTGCTGCTTGACTAGTTTTTATGCTTCAGAGTGATTAAACAGTCACTGGTGATTAATGAATCAATCATTTACTGAAATGTCACTTGCAGAATATTCTGAAAGGAGATATTTCATGTGTTCATGAGTTATTGTACACATTGGCTGTGTAACATTTTACTGACTTATGGGTAAGCTAGAGATACCCTGCTTGGTAACACTTTACTTAAAGCAGTCAATATACTGTATTACACATACCCTCCTAAGGCATTATAATGCATTTATAATGTATTATAAACCCAGCTATAACTATTTATTAAAAGGCATAGCACATTATAGTCATGTTTCTCATCCATTATGAATGCTCTATGAAACTCTCATCTATAATGCACTATACGCTCCTTCATAATGCAGCACAATGCAACGTTAATTCTTATACTGACCATCATAATGCATTATGAAGGTATCTATAGTGCATATTTGTACAAATGTTTGGCAGGTTTTTCAGCATCTCTCCTAAAATGGTGATAATCTTGGTTAAGATTTACTGAGTTTAGTGTGTTTTATTCTAACAACGTCATGCTCATGTTAACATTCTACTTAAATTGAACATGGAAAAACTGAACAGTGCATGTTTTTCTTTTAGTGTTGTGCTTTTGAAGAACAACTTTCAGTCAGCTTAGAATTATTTCATCTGCCTACCCACCTACCTATCTACCTATCATCCATCCATCCATCCCATCAGATTACATCATGTAATAAGTTACAGTTACCAAGGCATGAAAGATTATATGAAAATTGGCAGATATTTGATATGCCTGGCAGTCGGCCACATGTATTTGGGTTCTGCTTGGTGTGTGACACATTCTGTGCATTTACTTATGATGCACCCACATGAACTCAGCTGGGCTTTTATTGTCAGGGAGTCTGATGGAGCCTCAAAGCCACTTTGACTTTGATGGAAGGATCAACAAAAAAAATCAGATGCTCAGTAAGACATGCAATGTGATCAATATCAATATATGGATAGATTCAAGGGTTCACGGTCTGAACATCTCCAGTACAGCCTCACACTTTGAGAAACTGCCATACAGAAAATAACATATATAGAGCTAGCTCGCAGAACACCAAAAATACACTGATCTATCTGCAGTATACCACAGGGACACTGTTTAGATTCAGGGTGGGTAATTCCAGGTCTGGCCTACTGGAGGGTAATGCTGGTTTCTGTTCCAGCTTATTCCAGCAGATCCTAATTACCCTTCATCAAAATGTTGGCTGAATTACTTGTCATATTTAAATCAGATAAAAGTAAAGGTGTTAGATAAACTGATCATTTTCTTATTTGTGTTAACTTAGACTAAGGGTTAACACATACAAAGATTAATGAAGATTATTACAAGGACATTTCTATTTGAATAATAATGTATGCAATCAGTGATTCTTTCTTTGTTGTTAGTTCCTAGGCACTACTGTAAGTTAATAACAATGCAAATTTATTTCCAGATTCAAATTATGAACAAATGTGACTGTGGCAGGTTTTTCTTTCCCTCATTCGACACTTAATGCTATTCTTCATTGTTGCTTTTTTGGTGTCACCAGCTAAAGAATTGTATCTTCTGCCAAAATGTCTGGCTTAGCATAACGTGCAGATTTACGCAGTCCACAGGTAACCAAGGTTGACTAATTAAAAGCTCAGAGTGAACAAAGAGCATCTTTACCTTCCAGCTAGCATCATACACAGGAGTACAGTAGTCAAACTGATTTAACTTCAAAATATTTCTGCTATTATCAAGATGCTTTATCATACAGGAAATACTAATCATTTGTTATGGTCATAGCCTTATCCCCTCCATTCCCCATGAATGGATGTGCTGGCAGCCTGTTGGCCCAGCAACTCTGAGTTTCTGAGTAATGCTCATTAAGGTTTTGAGCCATTTGAAATTCTACATGCACTTAAAAGATCCTTAAATGATCTATCTCTATGCTAAGGAAAGATCTGGAACAATCGCTCGAAAACAAGATGGACCATTAACCATAGGATACCATGCTGCACCTCTGTAGGTTTTCTACACAGCTTAACCAGTTGAGAGTGGCATCACACATTAAATAGGGTTATGCACTCCAGAACAGTTGTTCAGATTGATTAATGGGAAAATGTCACCCCCGTGTGGTGTGTTACTTTCTGCCTTCTAATATCAGTAACCCAGATTAAAACATAGGCCTGAATATGACGATAAGCAATTAACAGGGACAGAAAATAATCACTGTTGTTGCTACAATTACTATTATTATTGCTGAAACGTCTAAGCAAAATGACTGGTAATCTCACAGATATACAGTCGAGTACTGGGTGAATTCAGGAGAAGTACCCTGGTCAGATCTCCACATAGAGCTTGAAGCAACAATTCATTAATCTACCTATGCATTACACTACCAGTTTCACATCCTTATTCCTTAATCACATATACTATATTGCCAGAAGTACTGGGACACCCCTCCAAATCATTGAATTCAGTTGTTCCAATCACTTCCATGGCTACAGATGTATAAAATCAGACACCTAAGCATGCAGACTGCTTGTGAAAGAATGGGTTGCTCTCAGGAGCATAGTGAATTCAAGCATGGTACTGTAATAGGATGCCACCTGTATAATAAGTTCATTTGTAAAATTTCTTCACTACTAAATATTCCCCAGTCAACTGTTACCGGTATTATAACAAAGTGGAAGCAATTGGGAACAACAGCAACTCAGCCACAAAGTGGTAGGCCACATAAAATCACTGAGCTAGGACAGCGCATGCTGAGGTGCACAGTGTGCAGAAGTCGCCAACTTTCTGCAGAGTTAATAACTACAGACTTTAAAACTTCTTGTGGTTAAAAACAATGCAAAAAGGAAGTAAGAAAACCAGCTTTGTGAAACAGGCCCCACCTGTTGTTCAATGGGAGAATTCACTGAAAACGGACGGAGAGACAGACAAACATAAAGACAGAGATAGATAGATAGATAGATAAATAGATAGATAGATAGATAGATAGATAGATAGATAGATAGACAGAGCATCAGATTTTAGCTTCTTTTCTAGAAAATCTGTGAGCCAATAAAATTGAAATTTGTTAATTATTATATAAAAAACAGAGAGAATGCCAACATGTATAAATAATTTTCAACATTGCTCGAACATTTTCGCACCTTGTACTGCGCATGCACCGAGTGGCGCACTGAGCGCGTTGCATTATAGGTAAGCCGAGTTTCGCTGTGGGCCGCGCCATTTTCTGGGATTGCTAGTGTCGTCGTGTGTCGTTACAAAGCCTTGTCAGTCTCATTTACTTTTTTGGTAGATACTGTGCTGATTCCATTTTAAACTAAGATGGGACGCAAGAAGAAGAAGCAAATGAAGCCTTGGTGTTGGTATCCTTTATATGAAATGTTTTATTTTTACTTTCCATCATGTGGCTAGCCGAATCGCTAGGCCGCACTGATGGCGCGCCTTGGTGCTTGCTTAGCAGCCATGCTTTTCATTTAAAAAATACCTTAGTTTAAATATTGAATGTCTGGTATTTTGCATAAATGCGCGCATATTGTTTTAAGCAGCTTGTTTTTATTATTTGCGAGCTGTCCTTGTATCAGATTTCATTCTGATTATTGCCTGGTGTAACCGCTAGCCCTTGTCACTTAGCTAGCTGCTTGTAACAGTTTGAGGCTAATGTTTATACAATAGGAAAAGATGAATCTGTATCTCAACATAACCTGAGGTCATGTAGTCGACTAACTAAATAAGACATGTTTTCAAATTATAGCCAATTATAGCCGGTATGACGGTATCTTAGCTCAGCTCAGTGTTTTTCGACCTGTGTATGTGTGTGTGTGTGTGTGTGTGTGTGTGTGTGTGTGTGTATATATATTATATTTTTATAATATAATTATTATATATTAGATGGGTAGATTATAATTATTAATAATATAATTATTATATATGTGTAATATATTGTGTGTGTATATATATGTGTGTATATATATATATATATATATATATATATGTATATATATGTGTGTGTGTGTGTATATTAGAGCGAAAAAAGAAATTACATAAAATTAATTCATATATTAATACTTAAATTATGAATCTGCTTGTGAATCTGAAGTGGCTGAGACTAAAAAAGCTTTGTGTGTAAGTGACTTTTTATTAATTTTAATTGTCCCATAGGCATTTAAATATATTTGACAGTTTGTAAACTCTCCTGTAGTAAAAAGACAAGATCATGTTCAAATTTTTGAAGAAAATGTACTTGATCCTAAACTAACAGGTTAAAATTAATGGGATAATGTTATTGGTAAGCCAATTAGTAGTATGTGTTAATCAGTGATATGCCCTGGGATAATTAACATATGAAAAGTGCCCCATTTTGACAGCCTGTCTTATATGTTAGTATATGAATAAGCTTTCACATGTTTTGTATCTGTCATTTGTGGGTTACTAGTTTTGAATGGAATCCTTTGAATGGAATGACTTTAACAGAACACTTAGGTACTGCAACAGAGATTTTGATGATGAAAAAATTCTCATCCAGCACCAGAAGGCAAAGCATTTCAAATGCCATATATGCCACAAGAAATTGTATACGGGCCCGGGATTAGCCATCCACTGCATGCAGGTAAGAGGATGTGGGAAGCTGGCTATCATGTCTTTCCGTTGCCTGCCTTGTTTTTATCTTCATGATTCATGGTATAGATGAATTTTTGAAGTAATAGAAATCCATTGCAGGTACATAAAGAAACTATTGATGGAGTGCCCAATGCCATACCTGGAAGAACTGATATAGAATTGGAAATCTACGGAATGGAAGGTATTCCTGAAAAGGACATGGAAGAGAGGAGGCGGGTACTGGAACAGAAAACGCAAGGTAATTTCAGTTAAGGCAGTCGTAATGCCTCTGAAAGTAGTACAAGAATGTAATTATTTGGAATACAGATCATAAGATTTGGTTTACTTGCTGAATTCGTGGGTATGGGTGTTTTATGAATCACATCATCTGATTTTGTATAACTATGACCGGTGGCTTAGAGAAGGGTAATTCTGTGTGACATCATCGCACTTTTAACCTCATTGTCTCAGATTTTAATGAAACTAACCAGAAATCACATGTCTTTTGCATCAGTATTAAGGGCGAAGTTTGAACTTATTGGGGGGAATATGACTTTTTGACTGGCTATATCTCCCTTAATATGTTGTACAGAAATAGATCTCATGTTGTGTTAAAGCTCTTTAACAGCTCTATATTTTAATTTTAAAATTATATTTTTAATGATAGCTCTGGCTTACTCATAAATTCTCAGTTACTCTCATGACCTAATCGGCATGCCAGGTTTTGTTCAGATCTGTGATGATGCAGTCCAAAAGTTTGATTTGACATGGAAGTACCCAGCTTGCATCAGCACCATTAGGCCGTCCTCTCTGGATTGTTTCTTTTGAGATCTTTATCCTGAATCTGCAATATCTGTGTTTACCCTCCTAATATTTTTGTCCAAAAGCTGAGAGTCAAAAAAAGAAACAGAACAACCAGGATGATTCTGACGAGTACGACGATGATGACGAACCGGGTCCCTCCTTCCAGCAGCCAGCTGTGCAGCCCCAGGCCAGCTTTGTGCCGCCCATGACCCAGCCGGGGATGCCCCCTGTTCACGGGACTCCTGGCATACCGCCAGGAGGCTTCGCAGGTATGGTGTGAGACGGGTCCAAAGCCGCAAATGGTAAGCTTGGATATGCACAGTTTCATAACGGTTTTGTTCCTCACACAGGAATGCCTCCCATGATGCCTGGTGTCCCCCCGATGATGCCAGGAATGCCACCTGTAATGCCTGGCATGCCTCCAGGGTGGGTGTTGATGCATCTCTCAGACAAAGTGCACTCCCTTCCCCGCAGTTATTGTGCTTTGACAAATAGGTTGTCTGTTCACTGACAGCATGATGCCAATGGGTGGAATGATGCCCCCTGGGCCTGGAATGCCCCCAATGATGCCAGGCATGCCACCAGGTGAGTAGAGTCTCCCAAAAGACCAGCAGATGCTGTGGCGTAATTTTACTCTTCTGTCTTTTGTTGGTTATTTTAACAAGTAACCGGTCGAAGTGTAATTGTGTCCGGCATGCTTGGTACTTTCAAATTGATCTGAAATGTTATCCTAGCAGTACTGGCTGCACTTGTGAATGACAGTCCTTGCCATGTTAGGTATGCCGCCACCTGTGGGCCATCGTCCGCCGATGGGCCAGGTGCCTCCCGTTACGTCGCCTGCTATGCTGACCCGGCCAGCCATGGCCACAGCTGCTAGCCCTGCCCCGCAGCCAGCCGTCACCAAGCCCCTCTTCCCAAGTGCAGGACAGGTGAGCACATTTCCTCCTGTTGTTGTGCAGCCTGCCTGGAGTGTTTGCGGGCCTTACACTGGGGACACGTTCTTGATTGTACTGAAAGAACATTAGGAAGTCTTTCACTGCAAAATCTTTAGGCCAAATTGATAATCTTAACCAACAGATACCAATGAAAATCTCCTACTTCTGTGATTCTTACAGTGTAAATTATATTCATTTAAAGGTTTGTCGCTGTATCTAATTTTTATCAGGAGAAACTTTATCTTTGAGGTCGCGTCAAAAAGTTGCAGTGACTGAGTAGTTAACCCTATGGGCCCCAAGTTATTTTTTAGCATAAGTACAATTTTTATTACCTGTTGTATAGTTCTTTTATGTTTTTACATGCCAAATTAAACCCCCCCCCCCCCCCCATTTTTGGAGCTGATAACTTAACATGCACCACTGAGTACAATGCAAATGCTATTCAATAATCAGAGCATCAGTTCTGAAACGACCTTTGAATGCTTTTTATAGCATACTTTCTGGCCACAGTTAATCTCTGATTTCCTGCCTTGATTACAGAGCTTTCATGTCAGTGTGAATACATTGTTTGGCAAGAAATGTTTGGTCAAAACATAAACACTCACACACACAGTTTGTATGCCAGTTTACACTGCTGAGGTTTAAATTAGCATTGTACAGGTACAAAACAAACACAATTTGGTATAAGGCCCTATTTTTGGGTTCACAGTTTAGTGCAGTGTCTAATAGTTGTCTCGTTGTGAGCTAGGTGAAAAGAATTTCCCCACATGAATAACATGTCACCTATACTATAACAATATGTAAAAAAATTAAATATATCAAAAATTAAGGCAAAAAAATATCCTGTCTACTGTTACAGGCCTAGTTTAGTCTGCTGCTACCTGTACTTCTAGATATCTGCAAACCGCCCCCCCCCCAGATCACTATCATTTTAATATATATTTAACAAATGTTTCTTCAAACAGTACCCTTTCGTAAGTGTATTGCACTTTTTAGTTCCCTTTTAACAGCCAGCTTCTTGTAACTGTATGCATTTTCCTGTAAACTTGTTTAGTTTTTCTATCGACTTAGCAGAAAATTGCAATTTCCATGCCCAGCTAGTTTGTGCGTGATTGGTTCTTTAGGTGATTTTTGTTTCACTGTTTGGAATTATTCTTGGAATTATTGGAATTATTATTCTTTGTCCTCGCTTTGAAAAGTGAAATGTGTATGAGCTTTATGCCATAAATTGTCTTGTATCTATAGTAGCATGTGCACAGGCTACGAATCTTCATGTATTAGCTTTTGTTACGCCTGGCAGCTTAATTATTTCTATGGTCTACTATACAGTTTAGCATCAACTAAGCATAAGTTTGATCGTAGCCTACTGTGAACATAAACTGCCCCACCATTTGAGTTTAAGAACTACTTAAAAATAATCTGTAACTCCATGCAAATACTTTCAACGTAACACTAAATCTTAGTGTTAATTTCACACTTCCTTTGTGTGTCCATTGTAACAAGAAAAATTAGTGGTGAAAATGGCACAGATGTGACTAACCCTACATTTTTTGTCTTTAACGTAATAATATAACATTATAGGGGATAATTTTATTAACCTGATATATTTTCCGCTGGTTTAGGGTAAAACAAGCTCACTGCCTAGATATGTCGACTTTAGTCAGCAAACGTTAACTGACAAGCTAAATAAAATTCATTGCCCTGCCGTTTTCATGTGAACGCTGTCTGTATTCCTTGAGCCTGAGCATCTCATGTAGTTGATCCACGATCCATACAGATCCCCCGTTGTATCTTTTTTCTTAGTTTTTAAATCCGAAAAATGATCCGATCCATGACTCATACTGTGGTATGAGCTGAACTGTGGGTGTTATCTATTGCATCCCTGAACCATACCTAGCAAACTAGCTAGCGTACACCCTTCTTACATAGCACTGTATACAGCACATTACGATTTTCCATTACACTGGTTGTTGAAATACTTCTCACAAATACAAAGAGAACAAATTGGTAGCTATGTATAACCCAAACAAAGATGTGGAACAGCAAGTTGGTTCTGGTAATATTAGACAATTATATTGATTGGTTGTCCACAGTGAAAACGTTATTGTGTGAGACGCCAAATAAAAATACCGGCTATTTACTTCAATGTAACTTAAGTAGCAGTGGCACTGGTTTTAAAATTAGCTAGTTTCAATGTATGATGCACACTTTAAACCAGACCTTAGGATAGAACTTACGCTAAACTCGTGCAGCCCACTACAGGTCAGTTAACTGTGTGTGTGTAGTTGCTAATTTAAAATGGGTCTTATGGCTGGAAGAGAGGCTTTCCTATGGTATTTTGCACCTTCAGATTGGCTTGGGTTTGATTTATGTTCTGCGTATGGATTGGGGAAGCTGTTTCATTATATTTACACATCACATTTTATTGCTTGGCAGAATTTATTGTTTTAAATTCTAACATGGAACAAAAAACTACTCCCCTTTTACTGGCTAGAAATGTATAAATTTAGAAAATGAGAGATTAATGTAATCTTAATGATAAAATATTCAGTTGATCGGGTCATGCTGAGCATTTTTGTAGTCCATTATTACAATAATACGCTACCATGCTCCTTGACTTTTTCGCCTAAAAGCTACCTGAAACCCTAAATGTCCATGACGAATTCCCAGTTTGGAAATAAGTGGCCACATAAGGCCATCAGGCTTTGCATGGAATAGGAAGTCTGTTTTTCTTAACATGCCTCGGTGCATTTGTGGGGCTCATAGGGTTAAGACGGTGAGCTAGAAAGGAAATGCGTGTGCACTGCGCAATTCACTTTCTCTGAAACGAGGCGAGATTCTTTAAGTAACGTGTCCCAGCCGCACATTCTCCTCTGGTCGCTCGGCTAGTTTGGGGGGGGCCCTCACTCTGTCCTCTTTCTTTATGCTGCAGATGGGGACTCGTGTTCCAAGCACAAGCACAAGCTCTCCGAGTGCTGACACTCTGTCACCAGCTCCTAAATCCCTGTTTCCTAGCACGGCACAAGTATGCGGGAGTTTGTGAAATTAAACCTTCACAAAACCGTTCCACCGGCATGCAGTGACTAGACCATAGATTGTACGAATGTCTTTAAACCTATATTTGTGTGGCTACTATAGGAAGGTGGTTCCCAGCCCACATTTTTTTTTTTAAATCTCAAAGGTGCGACCTGTCAGACTTAGGCGTCTTCCTGCATGCGTGTTTTGAGTTGACGCACGGTAAGACTTCATTGCCGATCTGCCCAGTTTGGTTCTGGTTTGTCCCCACCTGACATTTCACAGCTCAGCCAGTGGCATGTCAGTGGCTCTGACTCATACCTTCCTCCCCGGGCTTCTTTGCGAAGTCCTCAGTTGCGTGCCTTGCTGCTCGGCGCTCCAGCCAGACGTTGGCCCTCTGCGCTTCTCACTGTGTGCACTTGTGTGTTTGTCATCCAGTCGGGCTCATTGCACCTCCTTGCTGTGCAGGCCCAGTCGGCAGTGTCGGGACCCGTGGGGGCAGATTTCAAGCCCTTGAGTACCACTGCCACCTCATCAGACATCCCCAAAGCAACATTCCCAGCTTACACCCAGTCTGCTGCCTCTACCACCAACCCCTCTAGTAGCACTGTGTCCAAGCCCCCAGCCACTGTGACGAGTAAGCCAGCCACCCTCACTACAACGAGTGCAACCAGTAAGTTGATCCACCCTGATGAGGATATCTCGCTGGTGAGTCCTCCATTTTTATATTTTACTCTTTGACAGTAAGTAATGTACGTTAGAGTGCCTGTAGTCTGGCATTATATTGTTGTAATTAAATTTTCCTTAATTAACATACGGAGTGAGATGTTTTGGTTTTGTTTGTTCTGCTTTATAGAATATACCATTGCTAGTGCCTGAACCCTTTTTTTTTTTTTTCCCTTCTCTTTTTTTTGCGTCTTTCACACCCTCCCCACCCTTGGTAGGAGGAAAGGCGAGCCCAACTGCCCAGGTACCAGCGGAATATTCCCAGGCCGGGTCAGGCCCACATGGCCGTGCCGCCAGTGGGACCGATGGGTGGCATGATGCCCCCACAGCAAGGCATGCCTCCTCAGCAGCCAGGAATGAGGCATCCTATGCACGGTGGGTCCCCTCTCCTGAACCTTCTCTGAGTCTCGCTGTGTTCTTGTTTAGAAGTTCTGCAGACGCTCGGCTCCCAGGCTTTGCTCTTGTTTGCGTCTTGTGTGCGTCGAGCCGGATCTTCTCGGAGACGGGTCTAGTTAGGTTGTCTCCCTCTGAATTGTAATCTAAGAGTACAAGCTTTGGCTGTATGGTGTTGGTCTTGCATATTAGATTCTGGGTTTTTATTTTCTTTCTCTGCACATGGCTCACTTGTGTATCGTGTGTGTTCCCTTCACAGGGCAGTATGGTGCTCCACCCCAGGGAATGCCTGGGTACATCCCTGGCGGAATGCCTCCATATGGGCAGGGACCGCCAATGGTTCCTCCCTTTCAAGGAGGACCCCCCAGACCACCCTTGGGGATGCGACCGCCCGTAATGTCCCCGGGAGGTCGATATTGAAGCCGAGCCTCCATCTCTCAATAGGTTTGGAGATTACACCTTTTCTCACCTTGTGCTTACAGTAGCCAAGCCCGTAACAGTAAGTCCAATGATGAGGAAGGGGGAGAGGAAATGCGACACGTGGGACATTTCATTTAACGTAACATATTTTCATGTAAAGGAACACCAACTGTTGTTGCATTTTGATACCTTGTGGCTCTTTCTCATGTCTCATTTAGGTTTTTAGAAGTGAAGTTTAGTAAATATGGTTCGTAATGTTTTGAAGGCGCTGGAGTAACATGAACATGCCCACCTTAAATCAAAGGCAAGTTTCTGTACATGCATTATTCTACTGAGTAGTGAGGCCTTCACAGCACTCTAGGTGCTGTTGGACGTCACGTCCCCAGCTTTGCTTGGTGAGGGCTTCAAGTAACTGTTTTCCCGCCCGTTTTTCTGTGTTGCGTCCTTGACACATTTTGGAAGAATTTGCTCTTGTTGCAGGTTTAACCTGAAGCCACAAGAATAACTCTGTGAATATAATTTCTGTACTGTTGTGAACACTTGTTGTAATAATAAAACGTGATGAAACCTCGAGGCTGTTATTTCATGACCAAAGGAAGGCTGACGCCAGGAAGGTTTGTACATGTGCTAGATTTGGCTCGAGCAGCATTACAGTGAATGGCTGAATGAATGTGCCTAATGACGGGAGGTTTCTCTGTACGTGGTTTGGTTATAGTGCCTGGGGGACAGGTGTGGCCAAGAGCCTTGCGGAGTCCATCCAGGAATCTAAGTGGCTAACAGTGCCCCTCTGCTACAGGCAGATGATGCCTCTGTGTGGTTGTAATCCTTAGTAGAGTGTCAGAGGGCTGTAGATTGTCATTTCCAGTCATTTTATGGCCACACTGCATGATCACCTGACGTACTATCCGCAATTGATTTCTCAATTTGTGCTTTTCCTTTTCATGTCGTCAGCAGCTCTTTGGCCTTTGGCCTCCAGGCACTTCTGTACTGCATTTATACCATCTGGTACAGCATCGGGGAAACCTCAGAGTCCAGTTGACCGGATGTATGTGTTCTAGATGTTTGGAGTTACACCATGTAGTGGAACCATTGTTGCGTGAGTGGTTTCCGAAGCACATTTCCTGTTGCGCGTGTGTGTGTGCGCGTGTGTTATCGCCTGCTGCTGTGCGTGACACAAACAGTCAGGTTTGAATCAGGTCTTCGTTGGTCATCCACATTGAGGCGCTGTCACCCTGGTTGCCGATGGTACCATGTTTATTTGAAAGCTGTACTGTAATCTGCTTAAACATCTAAAAGACTGAGTAAAACTTCTATGCCTGCCTTTAATGGTGGCCTTCGATGTTCATTTTCTATTCATCAGGGTTTCGCATTTTTAATTTGGATGCTGCCAGAGACCCCTGAATGGTTTGGTTTGCACGTGGTAATCTGCCTGTATGGACAGGTTGCTCTAGATTCATTTAATGTCATGTGCTGTTTCAGAGTTGCTTTTTCAGTCCTAAATGTACTAAATGTACTGATTGCCAGGACTGTGTTTGTTTGATTGTTGCTGTGTTCTGTTAAAAGGCACACCCCAACTACATTGTTTTTGAGTTACTCTAGCGTCTCAAATGCTCCAAGGATCCTGTATGTTCCTTGTCAGCAATCTGG
>JAODKK010000093.1:7951821-7965179 GCA_026774405.1 Petrocephalus microphthalmus | reverse complement strand
ATAGGAAACACTGACACTCACCTGCATTTGCCTTTTCACTGGCTCCATCCTACAAAAGAAAGCAATGACCATTTAATGCATGAGTATAAAACAAACATTTGCATGAAAACAAGGGTGATCCTAGGGTTTGAACCTTAGGGGAGCTCAGCCCACTACGGAACACCGATCCAGGCTCCCCCATGATTTAAGTTTGCCAAGCAGAGGGTCCGAAGCTTATATGACAATATGGGACAAAATTGAAAAATTGTTTTAGAAGAGTTATTTTTCAGGGGGGCTTAAACAAAAATAAGACTACTGAAAACCGAAAGTCTAGAACCACCTATGGATATAAATAAGCCACCAGTCAGAATATAGTCCGCCCTCCTTAGAAAGCAACATCTATACATGCAATGCTGCACAGAACGAAAAAAAAGTGCCTGTGCATAAGCAATAAAATAAACAAAACCAAAAAAAAACTGCATATCAAACATTGACAAGATGCAGCATTTAACTACAACAACATCACACAGAATTAAAACCTGTTGCCTACGGCTGGAAGCGATTTTTATTATTAAATTCGAACAGGTGCACATATCCATTTGATTCCTCCCCTCAGGGAGGAGGCCGTTTCATCAGACAAGAGGGGGCCCTCCTCACACTGTACCTCAGTGGAGGCTGCCTCAGAGTTGTTTCCACCAACAGGCTGGGCGTGGCATCGTCTGAGTGGAGCTGATGGCTCTCCACACAAAACACCAGTGGGCTTCCCTCCTGGAAAGACGACATTAAAATTAATGGCCAGAAGATCAATGGGGAAGAACAAAACTAAACCCCCTACTCTTCACAAAACATGGGATCTGTTTGTCAGCATATTTGCCAGATTTCCCAAATAACATGCTTAAATTCTCCAAATGAAGTCAAGAGCCAGAGCAAATCGTAGAACACCATCATTTAAGTGTATTTATCAGACCCTTTTGTCCACACACAACTGAATAAGGAGGGTTAGCCAGTCCTTTCAGTTTAAGGGCCCTGCTCAAGGACCCAAAGGTGAAATCACACCAACCACTATCCAAAGTATGCTGCTTGTAAGAGGGCCTAAACTAATTAAAATCTTACTAAATTATACAGAGATGTCACATAGAATGTACATCCATGCAAAACTAATGTGGAGGAAATCTGGTGAAACAGACTAGACAGGGCACACATTTACAGTGGTAGGATCAGAAAACTGGAATGCCAAGGGACATCTGATCACTGCAGTAAATGCAATATAATTAACAATATATCTAATGTGGGCATTTATGAAAGGATATTGGGTGTACTGAGGTAGAGTGTTTGGTGTGGCACTAAATCCAGATATGATGCCTATTGATATTGAAAGTACTCAAGTGATGTTAACTGGCATTTGTGAATATACAGTACCAAGCAGGCACCAACAAAGGCTCTTCTGTCCTTGGACAAGCAGTAAAACAGCTTGCATTCACTATGTGGCAACAGTTCTACTGAAGCATATGCACAAAGCTGAGGCTGAGACCATGCAGTTTCTCTAAAGACATGCAGAGTCTAGGTCAGGTGATGCCCACATGTGCATATGCTCAAAAAAGCACCATTCACATTTTGCCCCAAAAAAAAAAAAACATATCAATGCAGCAAATTATCTATATTGAGATTGGATATTAAATCCAAAAATCAGAATGTTACCCTGTGATTAAAAGGACTAAAATTACATTTAAAACATATTTACGAGAAACAGCTACAAAATTCACAACAGGTTACTTGCCACATTAAAACTGTGAAATAATTGTCATGAAGTGGATAGGGCAATAATAAATCAGAAAATGCCAGAACACTAATCTAAGCAAAGCAAAGTGGAGGTATTGCTATAGAAGACAAAGAGGTGACCCCTGCAAAGACTTTACATGAGAACCTGAATGAACATATTACAAGGTGAAATGCTAGCAGGAATTCAAATTAGCTACCAGGTGGATTGTTCCTGCGATGAGCATGGGGATCCTCGGGCTCAGCAAAGATGCTGGAGGCCATCTTGTTCTTGCGGGCGGGGGGGTTTTCCTCATCTGTACCGAAGGAGATGTTGGATCCTCCACCTGGAGGGCGTAGCACCCTGAAGGAGGGAGCTCAGCTAGCTCAGTAAGGCCAAGACATTTGACACAGGCACCCAACAAAAGAAATGCAGACTGCAGCATGTCAAGCAGGGCACTATAATACCATGCAGTCAACAAAACGAGGGTTACGGTTCTGGAGGCAGTCTTTATATCCCGACTTGATTATCCCAGATACGGATGCTTAATAGGAAGTTGCATACATTGCTGGGGAAATATAAAAAAGGCATCTGCAATACGTTATCAATCACATATACGTGTGCTGCAGTGGCAGGTTTCGCCGGCAGATAAGCACTCTTTTCCATTCAAAGGGCCTCCAACCATTTTCCCGCTGACAGACTGGAAAGCACACAATCTCAACATACATATAAGCAGCAAAATGTTGGAAATTTGATCGCGTAATTGTACTACAAGACTGCATCCTATGGTTACATTTCCATAGCACCTTTAAGCGGTAAAATAAAACGAGCGTCTGTACAAGAATACACATCAAATAATCCAGTCTATCGATGGTTTTTTCCCTCCTCTAAAAAGCAACAAAAGCAACAATTGCCAAGTACAAAGCTAGAGGTGCGCGATCACTGAGCTACGGCTGAACAGGATGAGAGTCGATCTTCTGCCACTGCGGACGGCCGCGGTTGTGGCTAGAAAATGGATGTTAGCAGAGCCACTGCGCGACCCCTCCCGTACCACCCCACCACATTTTTTGGTACTTTATAGATAAGCATTTGCTTCCAGATGACTCCGTGCAGCTGTTGCAGTCAAACAAACGTAAATCACGCCCTAGGTCGTAAATTAAGAAAAAAAAAAGCACGACGATTGGGTGAATGAGCTGCGTTTATCGCAGTCGGTGGGTGCAGCTTGTGATGTTTAAAGCAGACGACTTAACCCATTGAGCAGACGATCTCATGCATTTACACTATGCTGCAGAGGGATATACAACAGGCAAGTTGGGGAAGATGACCCCACCCAACAGGAAAAGCATCTAGTTGAAACACACGGAAAAAACACAGGCACGGGCTTATCCCTGACAATCTGTGATAATAACGACATTAAAAGGCGGATGGAACCGGTGAGCGGATGTCAGCTAATGTAGTTAAAGACCAGCTATGTTTCCGGGTGTGAAATACCGGGTGCCTGTGCACAGTCTTCACCAGACGCACACTACACACACAATGAAAAATGCTGGAGTCCAGGCGAGGCCGGTTCGACCACTCATACAGAACCGTTAAAGGAAGTAAAGGTGACAAGGCGGTTCACCTAATGTCAACTAGCGGTGTTTTACGAAACCTGTAAAACATGTGGACATAGCCAGCTAGCTAACTAGCCAGCCAGCAATCATACAGAGCCATGAAACCAGACAGCTGGACTTAATTACTCGTATACGGCAGGCGAGAACTTGGTTGGGGGTGTTGCTAGACCACGGTATAATATTTGTAATTTAACAGTTAAAACGACAGGGATAACTGACATTCGGCGTTTCCCGTGCAAGCCCTCCGGAAATAAAGCCACCAGCTCCGTAGCAAATCCTCGAAAACTAGTATACGTCGCTGAATGAAATCCAGAAAGTGACGGCCAGCTTCCGATAACAAAGACCGTCGAGCTGAATACTCCAGCCACCTAGTCACCTCGAACAGCGTAATGTACGGGCACCACCAACATGCCAGCAAAAAAAAAATCACTATGGTCATAAAAAAAAATAGTAAAAAAAAAAAGTACCCGCCCAGCTGCAAATAATATAGCGGGCTTTCGGTGGGTGAAAAACGAGAATCCGACACAAAAAAGACCTCATCCACAAAATAAAGAGATTTTCGTGGCAGCCGTCGTGCGACAGCGGGCTGCGGGTCCGCGCGACACGCCGCGCTCGAGCGCATAACGGTCCTCCACGCTCCTTTTGTTTAAACGGCTCGAGACGAGCAGCGCCGCTCACTTTACCTGGAGCTATTTTTAGAACCGGGGTCCATTCCTTGGAAAGTGGTGGTCGTCGTCATTTTCCCACTATACTTGCTACAATACAACCGTGAATGCGCAGGCCGAAGCGACTAAACGTGCCTTTTGACGATCGCGAGTCAATTCCTCCCTCTGCTTCAGCGACTCATACTAGGCTCCACCCGGCTTTGACTAAATTGAACAATCTGCTGCGCGAGGCAGAGTAGCGGGCACGGGCTTACACCCACCCATGGAGGGCGGCGCGAGGGAGCCGCGCGCGTTCTGATTGGCCGGCGAACCCACGAGCCGCGCCGGTGATTCGGCTCTGACATCGCGGCGTGATGCTGGTCGCCGTGGAGCTTTTTAATTGATCACTATTTGAAACGGGGCGATGGTCTCCGAATAGCGCATTTAATAGTGGGGCTACTAGTTATCGATAAATTGCATTCTTAAAATCCTAACCCCAACACAATATTTCACACCGTAGTCGATGCCATAAATTATAAATT
Source organism: Petrocephalus microphthalmus (assembly GCA_026774405.1). Lineage (NCBI taxonomy): Eukaryota > Metazoa > Chordata > Actinopteri > Osteoglossiformes > Mormyridae > Petrocephalus > Petrocephalus microphthalmus. The sequence goes on along the minus strand of JAODKK010000093.1, from coordinate 7,960,645 downwards.
GAACAATACATACCTCTATAGGTTAAATTATTTGTCCAGAATTTTGTGCCATTAATAAATCAATTCTCATCTTTAAGAGCTGGAAAATTGTCTTACTATTAAATAACCGTTAAATTACAGCACGGGTTGATTTATAAGACGTTAGACCACTACTGGGTCCTTCCCCGACATTACTACGCTTACCCTTGAAAGGGCATCTATTGTCTCCAAAAATGCTAGTAAAATATTTTTTCTAAACATGTCTGATAGGGACAGCGCGGGTGCGCACTTTAGGATATAGACAATCTCTGATTTCGGTGATTTTGTCTGCCCAACATAACCTATGAACTATTTTATCATCTATCGTTCAACGACTTCAAAATGTGTAAGGTCATGTAGCCTTTCATCGGAATATTTTAACGTGTAAAATACGTAAGTGTAACATCCAGCCCTACCTAGACCCAAACAAGGTTGATAAACTTCCGATTTTATTGATCGTTGGAAATACTCCAACCACGATTTCAACCAACTCCCTTTGTTTGGGGGAGAGAAGGGTAAGAGTTAATGTTTAAGATATTACAGTTAAATACATATGCTATGTTGGAGTTATCAGGACTAAGTGCAGCATAAAACCTAATACCAATACTATAAATAAATAACCACTTTAGAGCCCTCATACAAGAGAAAGAGCATAGAAAAGTACAGCCTAAAGTTATTATGTTTGTCATTAGCATTACAGTATGGAAGCATCACACAGATGCCACCCTTCCTTTGCAAAGTCATGACAGCACTTCTCAAAGAGGACAGGAAATAAAGAGCTTACCTCTGTCAGAGTACTGAGCTTCAGCAGCACAGGGCCTAGTTATGGCCTCAACTAGGAGAAGCAGAGTGCAACGAAATAATACCTAGCACTATAGAGCAGGGGTGGGCAGTTGTGTGTGCGGGTTTTTGCTGCAACTCCCTAATTAGATCACTAATTAGAGGACTGATTGGCTGAAGAATTCTCACATGTGTTTGAACTGCTGACCTAAAGGTTATCCCGAAAGCCTGCATAAACACCAGCCCTTTGTGGATAAGTTTGCCCACCCCTGCTATAGAGCATCAAATACTAGAGTATCCACTACAGTACCTCAAGAATCTTCCCAGTTGAGTAATTCTGAAAGTATTTCATTACACCAGTGAGGTGGAATTTCATGTGACAACAAAGCACATAATTGCTAACTGGCCATTATGTTAAGGGCTAAACATATTTAATGGGAACACTACTAAGATTAACGATCACTAACCTGAAAAGTAAATAAGTCTAAACTATACATACCAAGTCACAACACTGTTTGTGATATTTTAAATTAAGGAAGAAACCACCATTTTGCTTGGATTCTACATAAGCTTCGTTTTTAAAATGAAAATCATTTTATTTCTCTTTATTTAAACAATACAGATATTTCACTTGACTAAAAGGCATATTAGGGCCTTTTTCCCTTTTTAACGATCAAATCAAACTATGTTTAAGACATGTTTTATTTTAAACATAACCACTACAATATAAAAAAAGATATAAAATCCATCTTTTGCAACACATAACAAAAAAGTCTGCTAACCAGCACACCGTATTGTCACCGAGATCAAGATGTAATAATTTACTGTGACTTCCCCATCTTGCAAAAGACATTACACATCCACAATTCTGGGCCTTGAACGCTGCATAATTCGAGTCTTCATGGACCACTTACACATGTGTGTTTTGGTGATTTAAAAAAATCACGTACAAAAAGGAGCTAAAGCAAGAACGAGAACACTATACAACTGTTTGTATCACAGAGATCCCTCGGTTTGTATGGTAGTCATTCTGTGCTGACTGAGGGGGTCTGTGTGGGAAAAAGTACTGGCGAAAGAGTGAGGGAGACAGGAGGGGTTCCGGGGGAGCTGAAGCCAGGGGACACGCGATCTGTCTAATATTGGCCTCCCGTTTGCTGCTGAAAAACGTCAATGGTATCCTCATCCTCCATTTCCAACTGTGAAAAGGAGAGTTGCAACAGTCAGCCACAAATTAATAAAAATCATGACTCACAGGTACACACTGCCACAAGGAGTAACAAGTGCTGGCTCATGCATTTGAAATAAACGCCGGCAAACTTCTGATTATCGCATGCCAAATTTCACCATGGGAGACGCCACTCTTAGCAGCACATTCAGATAAGAAGTGAATAAAAACAGCTGGAAAAATGACTGGGGAAAAACTGACTCCGCAATATGTATTAAAGTAATGATTTTTGGGTGAGTTCTAGCAATTTGTGAACACTTGTTTCGGTATGCAAAAAAAAGATTAAGTTAAGGACAATAAAAACTACTTTGCTTGCAAATAAGGAGCAAAACTGCAGTTTTACATTTAACATTTTAGTTTAACATCCTAACAAAAGTAAAGATAGGAAGTGCCTGGTTATCTCCAAGTTTACAGTACCTGTGCAGGTGTGTCCGTCTCATTGATCGGCTGTCCATCAAACCGGAACCGGATCTGTCTCATTGTTAATCCCTGCACACAAGTTAGGACATTGGACATAATCACACACAAACCAAAACAAAGTGTTATCACATAGCAGTCATCTTGGATAAGCTTTCCTAACAGTCTACACTGATCGCAAGCAATGAAGACTGGAGAGTAACACAATCTTTTCAAACCAATGCCAGCAAAGTATGAAAATATGCATTAAAAGGAAAGCAGGACAAATAGTAACAGAAGGAATTTCATAATGGCATTAGTTGAAATAATGAGCTCCCAGAAGGGAAAGAGTGCTGGTTAATGACCATATAGAACAGGTCTAGTCAGAAAGATAATGGGATAACATAAGGCAGTCTTGGCAAAGTTGTGTTTTACACTGGGCAGCAGAACAGCTAAACAGCAGCCCCAACCACTACCAGAAATAACGCAGCTACGTGTCATGTGAATTTGTTTTGGAGACACTTAAAAACATAAAACTGATTCAATTATAAAGGCTTCTTCTATCACACATCCCCAAATAGCAGAGATGGATGTCATCCAGTCCCAGCTGCTCCGGGGCATCCAGGGATAAACATGCACAAAAACCTGACATGGTAGATCAGTTTTATAGAACACCAAATAAGACTGACTGTAGCTAGGCAAACACTGATGTAGGAAGGGAACAGAGCATTAGTGAAAAGGCAGAAGACACCATCGGAAAGTAAATACGACAAAGCACACTGCCGCTGGCAAGAAGCGGGTACGCCTGCTGCTGGTTAGCCCATACTTTCTTCATTCAATACCAGGCCTCAGGACAGCAAAGAGTGAAACAGAGACGCCCCAGGGAAAGGCCCTGCTGGGAGCTGAGGGTCCTCAGCGTCACCTGTCTCTCGCAGTACGCCTTCATCAACTTGCTGAGTGGCGTGTGTCTCTTGATCTTGAACTGCACCACGGAGCCGTCCTGCCCCGCCACCTTCAGGTTGATGTGGTCGTTGTTTTCCGTCTTCACTCCTTCCTAGGAAGGGGGCAGGCAGCGGTTTGTGAATTCAAACTCCCCAGATAAACACAGATTCACAGTTACGCGTGGCCATTCTTCCAAAAACTGTAAACATGGAATCAGCACTCGATAACAACAGACACAATGGAGCCATTTAGAAAAGGAAAAAGCTCACTTTTTTACCACTTTTTGGATAAGGACAAAATGTCACAAATAGAAATAGCTGAAATGAGGGAGAAACTCAAATACATTTAATCTTTCTATTAAATTATTTACTCCAAAATAGTACATCAGTACAAGCAAGTTTCTCAAAGTGCTTTCTAGTTATTTTGTAAGGAGACTTCCTAGTCATTAGACTTTAGGGCAAAAAGAAAATTGCAGATATCGGCACAACCTTTATGAGGGAAATGGAATATTTTTTCTTGACTGTCCAACATTACTATGCCGGTTACCTGCCAGTTGGTGGCATAGCACCAGTAGATTGAGAGTAACAGTAAGAACAGAATATTCATGAGAGCTGTCAAGCAAAGCAAATATAAATAGGTATCTGTGGAGCAACAGTCTGCTGAGACATATAACAAGTGTATTACATTTAAATAGAGGCCTCATGGAATGAGTCAGAACTTCAGACCTGCTGATTTCCAGCACAGTGCTGGCTCTGGAGAAAGTCCACAAGCAACAGCATAATGCAATGTTCAGATCTAGTACTCTGCACCACATTCCTTACCGGAAAATATTGCCCTTATATACAGCTTTACACATTAATATGAGTAATTCAAATTAAGCGCCTTCAACTATTCTACCTGCTGAACCAAGGTAGAAAGGCGCTAATGTGCATTTGTACACTTCAGCCATGTTTCTGAACTGGAGTGCCCACCACAGGTTAAAGGACTGGGGCGCAAATGCGAAATTGCGCAAGTAAAACACGGACATGATCTACTGGTGTGTATGGCAAGCCAAATTGTCTTTTATTCGTATACGGCTTACGCATCAAAACGCAATTCCTACTAGTAAGGCAAACATTCTGACTAGTAAAAATGAAATTTTTACTAGTAAGAATACGAGTTCAGGATATCTACTATGCAATTCTTACTAGTCAGAATGATACATTTTACTAGTAAGAACTGTATTAGTACTAGTAAGAATTACATTGTAGAGATCGGAAATTCACATTTTAGATATGTAACTTTCAGATCAGATAATTGTAGAGATCTGAAATAAAATTTTTACTAATAAAATTATGGGTATGTGGGCCTGGAATTCTTACTAGTCAAAATTACTAGGAAGAACTGAATTAAAGAGTTATACAATATGACATTTCACTAGTGAAAATTGAATTTAGGATATGTGAGGCGAAAATACAATGGAAGTCAATGTGAATTATAGAGATCTGTATTATGAATTCATACTAGTAAAATACAAGAATTACAATTTGACTAGTAAGAATTAAGTAAGCGTTTAAGAATAAAAGAATTTGGCTTGCCATTGGCGCGCTCGATTTGGAGTATAATCGGCATAACAAGGGTACAGACCGTAAGCTGCTTTCACTGTGCGGAAAGTCACCAATGCTGACTTACTGCCGAGATGCAAAATCAGATCAGGCAGCCATGCACTTAACACTGATACAAACCTAAAAACTAAAAACTTTCCAAAACGTTTACGAGCACGTTGACTTCAAATGACATTATTAAAACGAATCAGGGTCGAAGCCAGCCGATACGCGTCGTTTGGAACTCTTCCACACAAAAATCAACACATTTGAAAAGACGAATTCCCTTCAAAATGTTGCCCAGCGGTGATATATTCAGTTTAAAACAATGTCAGCGCGACACTGCTTGTTATGTTAACAGACTAACCTCAGAAAAACAGCGACCAGCGTGACAGGGGACTCGCAGTAAAAGTGGTTATCTAACCGAGGGGAGGTTGCTTTATACACATATTTCATAACCAGACAGTGCACAGATACTAACTAGACGATTACCGGACGGCCTGGTAATTAAAAGCACGCTCGTGCTCTGCGGTCAAAGACCGCGAGCACGCGCCAAAAACGATTGGTGTTTTTAAAACACATTAATTCAGATTAATTCAGACATTACCAGCTAATAGCGCGCGAGCCGCTGGAAATAAACTTAAGCCGCTTTAATACACATGCATAATCTTATAATTCAATAGGAATTTATCTGACTAACTAGTACATAGCCAGCTAACTAGGTGTACGTCACTCGAATTTCACTAGGCCTACTAGTTAGGTAAGATAGGTAGTTCGGCGCATCAAAAAGTACATATGTGGTCGTGTGAAAAAATCGAAATGGATACAATATTGTGACATTTTCAGTTTACCATGTAAAGCCTAAAATTCTTTAAGAAAAAACGAACACAATCTTTCTGCAAGCCAACTAGTAGCTCGCTAGTTAACCGCCAGCCTCATTTACCATCAACTCCGGATTTTCGGCAGGCTCACTAATTAAAGAATAAAAGAATACTAAAAATCAACACGAATGCAATTAATTTACAAGTCGTGGCATTACTTTAATATATGTAGTCTCCCAAATAAGCCAATTCAAACGAGATATAACTAGCTAACTGTTTATTTTACTCACCTTGGGTTTTTCGTCCGCCATGGCTTTTCCTCCGCGTTTCTCTACGCCACCACACAAAGAGTTCGCGGGCGCGCGCACGTACAAATCTTATTGTATAGATTATTTTTGCGTGCGCGGTCATGATTATTTGCGCATCTCTGTGGTCAAGGGAACACTGGACCGGAACCTAGGTTATCCGGACGCAACGTACTGCATGCTCGTCCACGTATTTCTGTAACATTTTCGGGAGGCGCAGATTACGTGTGCGCGCATTGCTGCAACATTTTCTTTTTTTAAGCCCATTTCGTTACCAGTTTGCACGTAGCTGTCGCTGTCATAGAACCGATGCATGATAATAATAACGGTGTATTAGCTTATTCCAAGGGATATTATTTATATACGTCTAACAGCACAGGGGTATGACGACATCTTCCCCTTACAAATGTTTTAATCTTTTAAAAATTAATCATATGCATTAACGAATTATTTTAGCATAAACATCAGATAAATGAGAAAATGTAAATATAAATGACATGAAGACCAAGAAAAATATATCTATAATTTTTCTGAGCATTTTTCTCAGAGATTGTATTTCTCAAAGTACTGTATTGCTGCCTAGATGAGAAGGTACTGAATGAGTCTGGCCTTCAAGAATTTGTGGTGTGATTGCCTCCCCTGTGTGTGTGTGTGTGTGTGTGTGTGTGTGTGTGTGTGTGTGTGCGCGTGCACGCATGGAGTTAGCATAATCCCCGTGTTCAAATGAGTTTCCTTCCACAATCAAAAGACGTGCCACTGGGTAAAATGGGGGTCGTTACATTCCCTTTAATGTGTGAGTGGGTTTTCTGTGCTTCTGGACATACTCTTCTGGCTGATTGCAACCCTATACTTGATAAGTGGTTATGGAAAATGGAAAGCTGTATGAAGTCTTGAACAGTGACTTTGGCAGAAATAAGGTGTCTTTGAAAGTTCTATTGAAGTTAGATTTCTGAAACTAGCAAAGGAATATGATCAAGATCACATTTACAACAGAAAGCTTCATTAAGTTTAAAGTCTGTGGCAACAAATGATCAGGGTAGTGGAAACAAGTTAAAGACACAGAATGTCAATATAAAAAATTCAGAAGAACTCAAGACAGTATGACTGTTTTGGAGGAGAAAATTCAGGCACAGTTTGCTTTTTCTGTAGGTGAATTTGAGCTTATTTGGCCACAGAATAAATACATTTAGATCATTATGGCCTCAGATGATAGTCAGCTCCCGTCTTCTTGCAACATGCAGTGGACTAATCTCTCTGACGCCAACCATTTTGCTGTGGTCCAGAGAAGCAGCTGAAGATTAAGGTAGAGTTGAAGGCTCTGGAAATGCTGAGGTGGAGGTGATAAGAGGTCCATGCTGGTTATCGTCCTTCAGGATTACTCTGCCTACTGCTCTGTCTTAATAGTACCTGATAAGCAAGCCTGGGTACAATGGTCATGACTGGGTGGGGGGTGGGGACATGGTTTGGGTGGGGCAACACCTGATGCGTAATTGGTGTCCGGGGTTCATCATTACACAGACACTTACAGCAGGCTTCCAGTACTTTGAGAATTTCCTTCTGCTGGCAGCACAAAGGACAATAAAACCCCCTCTGTTGTGTTAGCCATTGCTCCTTAATAACTGGATTGCAATGGGATCTTGCATTTGATTTCACTGGCTGTGAAGATGGTCTCCGCCTGTTTTAAGAAACTGTGCAAACACGGCAAAGTGATAGAACGCATTGTGTTCAGAAAGCATTTCAGCGCATCTGCCAACTATAGGCCAAACTCCAGCAACTGAGCACAGGGAGAGAAGTGATTGTGCTTGGATGGCTGCACCCCCTCTTCTTCTTGGCAGCCCCATCCCAAGAGAAACAGGTCAACGGTTTGTGACACAGGACACCCTTCATACACTGGAAGTTACCTTTCAAGTATCATTTTCATTAATATCACTGACCCAAGTCATTCAATTAGTGTGATGAAAAGCTGGAAGGTCCAAGTGAAGAGAGTCACACTGCATTTTGCAACGCTAAACCATCCCCGCCAAAACCTGGAGGAGACAGCCGGAATGAATTAATCAAAATTAAATTCAAGTACACAACGCTGTATGCCATTATGTGAAGTTGCATGCAAGTTGCCAGACAGTGTGATGAAATATCTGCTAACTAGACAATGTATAAGAATCCCCCAATCACCTGCATAAATGAAGTAACAAGGATGAATTTCTGTCTAGGAACTCATTTCCAAGTGCTAACATGATCTGCTTTTTATGTGACATATTTACCTTATCTCCATCTTAGCTACACAGTAGATCCTCAAACAAAGCAGGTCTGATTCCAATTAAAATGAAGACTTTAATTCTTCATGCAGTCAAACATTGTCCACGATGAAATATATACAAGTTCTGTTAGCCAAGATACATGTACGTTAGCTCTAACCTCTAAAAGGACAATAAATACAGCAATGTACATGAACGTTTGGAGCGTTTTTTTTTGTTTTTTTTGTTTTTTCTTTCCATCGGGTACTGTTCACAGTGCTGACAAGGAAATGGGCTTTAGTAGAAAGATGAGTATACCAGGAGACGTACATTAGGGGCAGCCAATCAAAAGGCCCGACAGTAACAACGCCATATTCTGTGTGAGCAAGGTTGCTGTCAATCTTCAACTGAGCCCATTAACGTAAGCTCTCAATGGAACAATATACAGGAGAGCACCTCTGACATCAGAATATCAGCTTTCCCCCAAAAATAAAAATAACAAAAAAAAAAAAAAAACAAT
>JAODKK010000093.1:7930135-7945316 GCA_026774405.1 Petrocephalus microphthalmus | reverse complement strand
CACCAGCTTTCACTGCAATACTGACACTCCCGGGTCTCACCACATCCACCAGCTTTCACTGCAATACTGACACTCCCAGTCCGGCGTCTGCCAAAGAGTGAATAATGCCAATTCACTGCACCGCTGTCTGGTGCTCGCGTGAAAGACACGGGTGAGTTCAGGAAGCCGGTAAGACTCATTGAGGTACAGTGCCCAGTAAAGGTGCGAAACATTTAGTGACATGAGAAAAATCAAGGTCACACGAAAAGCAAGCAAACGTGTCTATGTAAGGAAGTCAAAACATCCATAAGTAAACATCTGAATTCAAGAAGCTACAGTATAACCATGACAGAATAATATATAATTACTGTTGTTGGCTTATTCTTCAACTGCTCTGGAGTTTGCCGGACTTCCTACATGAACTGCCTGCTTCAGGCTTGCCACGTTTCTGCTGAGCTGAGGTTTGGACTTTCATTTGCCCAATAATCTCTTAATCTGCTGTTCATAAGATCTGTAGCAATGTTTTGGGTCTTTGACATGTTACAGGACCCAATGTTGCGCAAGTCCATTTGACGGACAGAGGGCCTTAATGGATGTTCTCTAGAATATTTTGTCTCGACTCTGTTTTTACGGGCTCTCTATGAAGCCAATTTACTCATGTCCAAACCCAGAAAAACAAAAGCCAGGACACGACCATTCTCACCACTACACCTGACTGCTGGGAATATTTATGGGATAAAGAGTGGCCAATTAATCCTCAAGGTAATATCTGGCTAAATTAATACCCTTAAGAGAGCAGAGACTTTCTCCAGCACAGCCTTCCATAAAAACAGATGTTTCCTGGGGCTCTGTGGGACATCTTCAATTTCCTTTATATAGAGACTATGAATCTTTCAGCCACATGAAGAATTCCAATATTTCGCAGGGATTTTATGACCCTCCTCAGACTGAAGAGCAAGCATAACAGTATTTCTGGTGCCTTCCCAAGTTCCCTTCATATTGGGGCATGGTTTATTGGCCCATATATATTTTGTACATGAGAGCAGGCCACCAAAACTGCACCTTGGTAAATGGCTCTCCGATTTGTTAAACTGACAGCCAATTATGTCCATATTTGCGTATCCTCCAAATCAGTTAATCAGGTAACAAACTTCGTTGTCCATCAATATTTCCAAATATGTCTATCCTTTACTGGGTTGCTATACAAGAAAAACCAACTCCAAACAAACAAAGAATACGTTCATACAAAGCCTTTACCTCGCACTTGATTTAATTTTTTCATAAGGTCCAAAAACTTTCTGTGCAACCTCATACTGGGAATATACAGAAAACGATATACATACATATGGGTATGTATAGTGTATATTGTATGCAAAACATGTATGTTTACTGTACCAAATGTATATAATTCTATTTATTGTATGTATAGCTGAGTGTGCCCTACATTAGATGCTGTCTAAGTTTGCAAGGAGGAACTGCAAGTAAGAATTCCAATGCGCGTGTACTTCTACAAATGACAACGGTTTTGAATCTTGAATTAATTAAAGGGCCCCCTAAGACTGAGAACGGAGCTCAGCATGAAAATGCTTCAAATCTGCTGTCAGGGAAGCCTAGCGAGCACCACACCTTGATGAGCTCCTTGTCTCCATCAGACGACTCTTCCCTGTTGAAATGGGACAGCATCTCATTGAGAAGCTTCACATTGTTGTTGACTTCTTCCAGAGTATTGACACGCTTGGTCACCTTCTGCATACGAGCCTCATCCTGGAGGGACAGCCATAGCTCGGTTGAGTAGGACCTCATGCAACAGCAGCCCCGTCAAGCTGGACAGCTGGTGTCTGGGAGACACCATACGACACAGGGCCAAGGTCTCACCTCCTTCACCATGTTCTTGATGAGCCGGTTGGCCTCCTGCAGGTCCTCTGGGTTCTTGCTCTTCAGAAGCTCTGCGAGTAACTACAGAAACGGGTATCTGTCAGCTCTCCCCACCATCTCACAGGCACCCATCCACCCTCCAGCTGTGCACATTTGGCCTTCACCTACCTTGCTTTTCTCTTCATTCTCAAATATAGGGTTCTTGGGACGAACTGGAGGAGATGGGATCAGAGTCTTGTCTACAGGAATTTCTGGATCTGTGGTAACAATGCCTGGAAAGCAAAAGCCTACAGTATAACCAATATCGCTAACAAACGTTTGGGAGGAATCAGTCAAGCTTTTGGGCAAAAACCTTACCTTGTCTCTTCAGCATCTGATAGGCTTCATTTATTTTGGCTTCATCTGGCAGGGCTACAGCCCAGCTAAACAGCATCTCTATAATCTTTATCTTCACCTTCTCTGATACTCTGTCACCTAGATACTGAGGCAGCACAGAGATACGCCCCAAAATGACTCTCACAAATGCACAACACAGGGAATCGGGAGGATGCAACCATCACTTAGCAACAAGAACGGGGGCTTACCTTAGGGGAGACTACTTTGATTAATTCGTTTAAAAATCTAAACTTTCCAACTTCATTATAAAACCTTCTCCCGCAGTTTTTCATGCAGGCTTCTAAAACCTGCAAAAGTGAGATACACTTTAAAGCCTGGAGAATTTGACAGAAAAGCTTAAACTCATTTTTAACTTATTAATCACTTACTGTCAAGGCTTGCAATGCTTCCCATTCTTGAGGGGACTGGATTTTATGAGCTAGCAACCTCACCGCTATCTGTGGCCTGGAATGACAGTAACATGCATACCAGTAACATAAAACAGATATAGTATTACTGTTAACATCACTTAAAGTTACCTGCATCCTTCTGCTGAAAAAATGTAAAAAAGATGAAGGGATGGATGGATGACTTACTTCGTAGGAGTAAGATATCTATTCTAAAGAAATGGCTATTCAACAGACGCACGCACTCACTCACTCACGTTCTTTTACGTTTGTAATAGAGAGGAGCTCTTATGCCATCAGGCTATCACATCCTCTGCAGTGTCCGAAGATACGCACCCTTCTAGCTCTTTATTGATCTGATCACAGAATCCTATAATGTACTCCCAATCCTCCGTCCTGTTGGAAGGGTTGGTGGCTTTATCTGTGGAGAAAAGTCATTTTAAAAGTTCCCGTTTTTAACTTCCCCAATAATCATAGTTCAAATTTTAACCAGATATGATTATTACATTTGGGCTTTCAATATGCAGTTAAATTCCATTAACCATAAAGCAGCTAATGTTATCGTGTGTTACAGTCTACCTTAGGTGTGACTAGTGCATACGCAATGCCTGTTTTCACGAAAGGGCATACAATGAATGTGTCACTCCCTTGCACTGAGTTAGAGTACAACAACAAAATAATAAGATATGTTCACTACGGTACGATTAGCACACAATCAATGCCATTCTTGTGACTTAACTGGTACAGGGAAGACATTAAAACGTGGTTATATTATAGCACGGTTTCGGTAGCACCATACAGAGTTTGCCAAGGTAGGGAGTTAGTGAGACAGCAAATACCGGTCCAATCCGCCTGACTTCACAAGTGCTGAAGACAGATACAGATAGACAATTCACCAAACAACTCTCAGGGTAAATCAGTGCATGCTTAGCTATAATTTACTTCAACTGTCAAAATGTGAAGCGTCAAAATAACTGCGTTGTGAGCTGCAGAGCTCCTAAACTGATGGGTAGGGACCATGCCCACGTATCGTCCTGTCGATCACGGGAAGCTTGTTACTTAGCTAAATCCCAGGTATTTCAGACCTCTCCCTTCACTGCGCACAATTAGAAAAATCGTATAAACTTATAAATGTACATGCTCACTGCTAGGATTGTGTAATGCCAACAGCAAATAACAAGCTAACTAAGTGTTACGAGCCGCTCTTCATAAACAGCGACAAATGAATTTCACAGCTGTCAACTTGTGTCAACATTCTCGATTCTGACACAATGTGAAGCCTCGCTTCGCGCATCTGTATAAGCGCGCAGCGTCCGTTTCACGATCATCACAAGAGCAGGCCTGGAAACGGCGATTAAATGTCCATTGCGTGACAGGTACTCACTGAGCCAAGACTCCAACGACTCCCCTTCCGGATCCGCCATATTCGATAAACGCCGAACCCCCTCGTGATGGCGACGCCGGTGACGACACCGATTGTTTTCCATTCACCCGAGCTCCCATCTGCGAGCCTCAGAAAAAATAATATCGAAATGTGCCCCTGTAATGCTACTAAGTTTATTGTCTTTTAATAACTCAAAATTGTAGATGGTTAAATTAAATAAGTAAATTTACCGATGTAACAAATTGGAGCAGAAGATCAGGCAATTTTTTCCGACAGCCCTCGCTTGGGTCCTTTCAAAAACCAAGATGGCTGCGCTGACAGCAACGTTATTGAAACCATGGACGCCGAGGTAAAATTATTGTTTTTAAGTAAATGTTGTCAAAATGTTTACTAAATGAATATTATATATGTCCATCTACTGAATGTTTATATATGGAAAAAATACGCTCTTTAAGTGCAGGGAAAATAAATGACGGCAAAGTCGTAGTGAGGATGGCACTGGCACGTTGATGCTTTCTGAGAACTCTTATTGCTACAGTAACTCGCTTGCAACTGTAGCTGTTTAATTTCTATTGTCTTGTAATGTCTGAGTATTGATTAAAAATTATATTTGATATGTAGCTTGCTAGTCATTCCCTCCAAAGGTACCCCGTGCTGCTTCTCTCGCAATCATCTCGATTCTAGTTTGACCTTTCCAAAATCTGTAGCAAGACTTTTCCAATTTACATTACAAGTTAATTAAGGCGATATTTCATTTAGCAGTTTTTTTAAATGTACCATTCACTTGGATTATTTGCCAGCCATTCGAGAAAATAGAGATGCAGAGTATAGTATTAAAACAAAAACAAAAAAACCCGGGCGATTCCAAACCTTTGAGGTTCCAGTGTTAGGCTATGTATGTTTAGGGTACGTATGAAAACGATGGGCGCGCCCAGTAGCGATCATTTTAGCAAGTCTTTGAGAGAGCGGTGACTGGATTGGATTGCATTGAATAGTTCCTCTATGTACGTGTATGGCATTTGACCTGCATGTGTAACATTACTGCCCTCCCTCATTTATTTCATGCACTTTGCAGTATTCTAAGCAGCATTCATGTGTGCAGTATGTAGTGATGAATATGAGGGGTCATGTCCCAGGCTGTTCCAGGTGAGGTGGAGCAGGTATAACCCCTATTACCTGGAGCCGGAGGTACGGAAGGAAATGTACAAGATGCCAGAAACAGATCTTACAGCAGAACAGAAGGAGGAGCAGGAACTGAAAGCCGTCAGGCCCATCAAAGCCGCACCACCCTCACTTCACAGCTCCGGCTTCAGTGACCCTATGATTAGGTATCATGGTGTGCGTGCTGGTTTTCCTTTGTCTTTTTTGAATGAACGAAGTGCCATTTGTTCACACCCCCACTTCTGTATCATTTAACAGCAAATTTATCAACATGATGATGAAAGGTGGCAACAAGATTCTAGCCAGGAATATCATGTTACAGGTATGGAGGAGACAAATTGTCAATGTTGTAGTGGGCTGTGCTATCATCATGTGACTGATATATTCACCCACTTCCCCTGTGTAGACACTCGAGAACATCAAGAGGAAGCAGGTGGAGAAGTATCACAAAACCCCTGATGCTGAGAAGACTAATATTGAATGCAACCCTTATATCATCTTCCACGAGGCACTGGCCAATTGTAAGCCAGTTATTGGTCTGGTTAGCATCCAGAAAGGGGGCAAATATTACCAGGTATACGGTAATTTTCCCATATGTGTCCATTGAGGTGAAATGTGTAACTCTGTTGATCTTTTTACACTGCAATGGTAGGCCTATAAACCGCAGCTCCATGGCCGCCACTGCAGGTGGCAGCCCTTTGCTGCCAAGCTTGCCCTCAATTACATTTGTATCTGTGTCATGGAGAGCAAGATGGTATAGACAAAAAAAAAAACTCAAGTGTTATTCTCACTATAAGCAGACTGGTCTGAAATGTGCCATTTGGTACATGTAGCAGAATCGCGGTGGCATTGTGGCCTCGGAGCATTGCATCAGCATCGCCTTTAAAAATGGCCACGTCTGCCTGTTTCGCCCATTTCAGTCAGCCATTGACCTCTTTCTCGACCTGTGCCAGGTGCCCACCCCTCTCACAGACAACCGGCGACGCTTCCTTGCCATGAAGTGGCTGATCACCGAGTGCCGGGACAACAAGCATCGGCGGACGCTCATGGACGAGAAGCTGGCGCAGGAGCTGCTGGCCGCCTTCACCAACGAGGGCCCCGTCATCAAGAAGAAGCATGAGCTCCATAAGATGGCCGAGGCCAACAGGGCCTTCGCCCACTACCGCTGGTGGTAGTAGAACCTTGAAGGACATCACCAGAACCCCCACGTGGGGGAGACATGGCAATTATAAGATGGTCCTGCAGCTCCTGTGAAAGATTGTCTTCCCTTAGACAAAGAACATTCACAAATCAGGACTTTCATCCTGGACAACCTTGGAAGACTCCAATTTCCACTTTTGTGTATAGTGGGGTGCGCCACATTTTCCATAGGTGTGAAATCAGTAAAAGATTATTTCCTTGCACTTGTGGGATATGGATGTAACATCTACGATTTCTAAAAATTGTAAATAAAGAAAAGGCAAGCAACAAGGTCTTCACAAGCATCATCTGATTTTTTTTTCAGAATGCCAAGAAAATGAACAGAACTTTTCTGAATAACATATTGCTTATTTTGCATAAATGTTCAGTATCAGACAATCCTATAAAAATACTACTTTAGAAGTGAAACCTGCTCTGTGAAGGTGTAACATTTATGATTTTAAGTCTCATTTAACAGTGCGATTTAGCTGTCGGTCTTTCTCGAAACCTCACAGCTGACAATTAGGCATCTTATTTTGCTGGTGAAAATACTGACATCTCCCTGTTAATTTAACCCTGCGTTTGAGTCTTCCTCAAGCTATTGTTAATGAAGCTCTGATTTTACAGACTCATCAAATACCATTAACAAGTAACAAATACATCAGGTAAACCTCAGTAGAAAAAGAAAAAAAAAAAGTTGTGGTAGCAAGCTGACTGGACAACATTTGACAGTTGTAGATGCTGGCCTATCTGCAGAACTCACCAGAAATCATGAATTTGAAATCTCCCTCTTACCACAGGCTTCTCAGTACCCACTGATTCTGCCTTGGCATGTACTGAGCTATGAAAATACACCTACTTGGACAGATATCCATAATTTTTACTTAAAACAAAAATGTATGCAGCTTGTCTTGAAATAAATTTTCATAGGATACTACAAACTACAACTGTCAAAGTTCAAGTCCAACTGATAACTATATGGCTGCGCTGCATTCCGACAACATAACACCATGAAGTAGCTTTTAGTTTACATATAAATAAAAATTCACAACCAAAGCACAAGAAGCCAAGAATGCTTTCAAAACAATAAGCTAAACTTCAAAACATGTGGTTCCACTGAGGAAATAACATAGTAATGCCCCAAGTTTCAGTGCAATGCAGGGATTCTGACATAAAACAAGCAAAAAGCACTGGCTCTGCCGAACTGTACAGACCATTAGGACTATCTAGATTCTTAAATGGGCATACACCAAATGACTTCCACGGTGATTAATGTAGTATCTTACTGCTCTACCAGTACCAATGTACTAAAAAGTTTTGCCATGTGAAGATTGAGTCACCCGGTGTTAATGGGAAGCTCTGAGTCAGTGCAAATTAAGTAAAAACCAAACACACTCAAAACTCCCCATTCATTCCAATTGCTGGCTTTAAGTATAGCATATTACAGGGGTGAGAACATCACTTAACTCAACTAGTACTCTTAAATCAGAAAACCTGGGAACTGAAAACGTCATATTTAGGTGCCAAAGAGTCGACATTTTCTCTGTCCTGGGACTAATCTGACCCCTGCCTATGCAAACCCCTCTGCCAACAGGGAGCCGCCGTCAGCCTGTTAGCACAGTGCCTCCCCTGCTGTAAATATACTGGATAAACATTCGAAAGAGTGGACCCACACTCCCACTGACTCATCTGCCAGTGCTGAAACCTGAAATTAGTTCCTCCTGGTTTTACACCCTCCTGTTAACCCAGCTAGCCTAATGGTCACCGCAGATGCAAGTCAGCACTGCGATACTAGTACCGATTTGGCAAAAAACCCAATCGAAAAACCTCTATCGTCCGGCAAAAAAACCAGCAATGCCGGAACGACCAGAAACATCCTTAAAACTTTAACTTCCGCCGCACTGCCCTACTGCCGTGCACGCCACCCACTTTGGCACCAAGCGACATTTAGCAGACAGGTGGCTCATTAACGACGAAGCCCGTCTCCAAATCGGGACGGCCGCTTCAGCACAAACCTCAACCTCGGTGGCTCACCCTGAGAGGCGCCGTAAGAAGCCGCGCGCCGCCCCGCCCACTCCGCAAAGCCAGCCTCTCAGTCTGCCCCCTCGCTGTAGTAGTATTGGTGTGCCGAGTCACTGAGGCTCCACCCCCCCGCCCGGTATTCCAGGATCTCCAGCAGGAATAGCCGGACCATGGCCCCCAGACCATCGTGCAGCAGGAAGCCGTTGCGTATCTGGTGGAAGAGCTGGTCCATGCGTTGCACGCTCAAGGCCTCCAGCTGCCTGCCAAGGCAGTGCAGCTGCAGGACCAAGCAGTCGACCTGAGCCGGGGGGGTCAAGGAGGCACAGACTGTGTGTAAGTATGCAGGGATGTGAAGACCTTCCACAGCCACACGCAACTAGCCAGGCTGAATGCGAGGCGCTCACCTCCTCCTCGTTCTGCAGCGAGTCCGGCTGGGCCAGCCGAAACAGACAGTCGTACACGGGATGCACGAGGGCCATCATGGGTACGTCGTTCACCTGAGCCAACCGCGTCACCGATTACAGGTTACAGAGCAACTTAACGCTTCAAAGGAAAGGCTGCCACTTAATAGGCCGTGAATAAGAGATTAGGGTCTCTTCCTTAATGAGTTACATTTCACTGTTTGTGTGTGCAGCCGTTACCTTGAGACAGTCAAAGATCTGGCAGAGGAAGGAGACGAAGCGGACCCACTCCTGCACGGAGCGAGTGCGAGTGCCCTCCCGCGCCGTGAACTCCCGCTGCAGTCGGTTCAGCAGGTGGCGGCGGAAGGCACCGCTACTGGCCTCCTTAGCCTCTGCCTGCAGGGGGAGCCGGTGAGCAAGATCGTTCACATTTATTTAACCATGCTTGGTAAAGAATAACTAGAATATTACACTTTACAGTCAACTCTTCTCAGTTTCCCTCCGAACGTTCACCTGAATGATGGTGTGGCAGATTCGGCCGGCTTCTTTACTAAAGTTGGAGTCCCTCAGAGATTGATCCACGATTATGTTGGAAACCCTCTCTAAATCCACTTTGCTGGGCTCTGGCACAAAACGTACACATTAATGTAATTAGACCTGAGAGGACAAACATTTTTTTTTGTGAACAGCAAACACCACCGAACATTTTTTTAGTGTTTGGAAACAGGTGCTGCTGGTCTCCCTTGCAGCTTCGCTTCATCGACCCTAACCTTTGAGTGACGTTTTCAGGAGATTCTGGGTCTCCTTGTCAAAGGACTGGATCTTGTACTCTTTAGCAGAGTCCTCCATGTCGTCCAAATACCACCGATCACCTACATAAAGACATGTGCATACCCAAAGACGTTTACGGAACAAACCAGAAAAGAAACACACAGACCATATAACACTTTTTGCTGAACTCATGCAGAAACACGTATTAAGGCAACAGACGAAAATGAAGGTTGATTAAAACGTTCTGCCCCGAAACACCCATTAAATACACCTGATGTGTACCCACGACGGTAAAGCCCTAAGGTGCCATCTTTCGCTTCCCCGTTTCCCTCGACCACCTGTTAGCTCCGCCACCTTCTTCATCAACGCGCAGCATCGTTCGCAGAATCATTACCGTGCCCCGAACGCACAGACGCCCGACACCGATTAGTAATCACGCCTCCGAGATGCCCGGGCCATGCATATTCGCCGACTCGCCGTACCTGTTATGCGGCGTACCGGACTCCTATAATCGCCGACAATTTACCGCCTCTGCGATCAACGGGCTTTCGAGGGAACCGCCGACAAGGCAAACGACAGCCTGCAGCCGGTCAGTGGGAGCCGGGGCGACGCCGGGGCATGGCCGAGCGATCTGCGAGCCTTATTTCTGCCGGAGTGAAAACAGCTGAGCGGCGTGCGTTTGCTGCCCGGCGCCAGCTGGTGCGCGATTCTCCGTCATCGTCTCCGCCGAAGCGCGTCGCCTCTAATCCGCTAAATCACTTCCTCCCTCCGCAGAAAGGTGGCCAAGGCAGCCTCCATCCAGCTACATATCGCCACGCCATGTGGAATATATATATATTTATATTATATATAATATATATAAACGATGGTTTATATATATATAAGCCATCGTTTGTTGCTCGTTTGCGTGGTTGGAAGGATGCACACCATTATGGCCACTATACTCTGTTCTGTCTAGTTCTGGCTGCAGCGAAGGACGCGACGCTACTGCAATGAACGCCATTCGGTATAATAAACTATCATGCGGTTACACTTGGGGCATCAAATGCGTTATGGCGTGTAGATTAGCCTAACTAAAAGCAAAAGTTGGTATGGATCCTCATACTTTAATCAGCATAATAACAAACGCAAAGGTTAACATTTCTTATGATGACGCAACTTACGATGCCAAGTACCTAGATCCCGTTTGGTAATTCCTCCGAGATTTAAACATGGGAGGGGGGACGATTAAGCCGTCATATCGTACAGACTTTAAAGAATAATGCACGACATGCGTAGCAATTAAAGCGCGAATAATGTATGCATAGGACGCAGCAGATTTTGTGATTTTTAATTATACATATTGGGTCCAGTTTAATTCAGCCCTGTAATGAATAGTCGATTATAGAAGATCGACTGATGGATAGAAAGACGACAGGCACCTTTTCGGATCACAGTCGATGGTCCATGGAGGACCTTCGGGATAAATTCCATTACTAATGGCTTCTGGTATTTACATACTATATTAAAAGCTTAAAAGAGGATTTTAAATGACAGTTTATGACCAATAAATTATGCATAAATTAATCAGTTGGAGGGGTGGTGGTATGTGCCGGTTTTACATCTTTTGTAAGTTTCGGAAGTCCTTCGAGAGGCCAGTATGGCTTTATGTTTTGATGAAGGTCTGTCATCTTAAAAGCGCGTCCCCGCCTGCCGAGTGCCATCTGCGCCCCCCTCCGATGCGCGCTCCCGCTCCGCGTCTTTTGCCAGCGTCACACTGTCACCCCATGTCACAACGGCTTGTCCTTTTATCTTGTATCGTTTGCATTAGCTTCTATTACTGTTTGATGTGCTAACAAGTTATATGGTGGCAAAACACATTATTGAGCTAGATTACTGGTAGCGGGAATAACGAGAGAATATTCAGGCTGAGTCAGCAGGTCACATTTTTGGCGTCGGCTTTCTCGAGGAAATTCACAGTCATCAAAAAACGTGGTGTTGTGCCGATTTTATCTCACTTATAAGAAACATAACCCTACCTCCATCAAATTAAAGTTGTAGGCATTTAAATCAACTAATCTGTAATTGCACACGTTTAAAAAAAAGAAAGTTGCTATTCTGATCGACCTTGTTTTTTTTCGCAGGGTTTATCAAGGTTTGTTCAAATATTTCACATCTGAATTTCAAGCCATCTGAGCCGAGGAAAGAGTCGGGAAAAGAGTTGTGACTAAAATTGAGGAAGAAGAGAAAAGCCCCATAGTTACATATTTGAAATTAGTCGCAGCTATATAACTAGTTAACTTTGTTCGGCTCTTAGACAAATACTCTAATCCTTATTTGCAAGGCCTGCCTTACGTTCCCTTCGGGGGTAGCGCAGGGTGGGCGGCTTGCACACGGAGGGAAACAGGGACATTCAAATGGCAGAGTTCCAGATGTATATAACAGGAGCTATGATTTATTCTCTTCTTATGTAATGCAGTTGTTTAAATGTAAACTCATTTTTTTTTGCATTTAATACACTACAGTAGCATAACTGGTAGGTGTACTTAGGTTACTGTTTGGAAGCAGGAAAATTCCCTCTGTGTGAATAAGTGGTCAGAATCAAGAACATGCCTTTCGAGAAAAAGTTCGGAGAACCTCATTAGTACCTTTATTATAACTACATCCCCACAGTGCAGGTGTACTACATTTCTTTACTATAGTTCATGGAGAAATTACTACAGGTCAAACTGGTAAACAGCATAAATCTCAGGGAACTTCCATTGTAAGAACAGGAAGAATAAAATCAACCAGCATGAGCTCAAGGTCAGCCAAAGGCAAAAACGCAGCTAAAATAACTCATTAACTTCCCAAATGCACGCTCCGCCTAACCACACATGCATCCTGGCTTTCATTGGGACCATGCCTCATTAACCCCAGAAGAATGGGTCAATCGACTCCATCCCACAAAGCCCAGGAACTTCCGAAAAGGTGTGTACCGTCCCACTCCCATGAAACAGATAGAAGAGATCGAGACCGGGAGAGACGGGAAGGAGTGAGAGAGCAGAGATGCAATATATTTCGGAACAATCAACTTACCCTTTACAAGAACCAGAAACAGGACGAAGCGAGTATCAGGCAAATTAATTTCAGCTACTGATTAAACTAGGTTCAAGCTATAAACTCGTTCGACCACAGTATCAGCAGCATCAGTGAAAGGCCAGTGATTCTGACCTTGCTGTACAAACTCCCTCACCAGAGCTTCATTAGACCACTGGAGGTCTGGTTCGTCCTTTCATGAAAGTCCTTCAGCCTGGTAATGGTGCACAGGGGCATGCTGCTGTCAATTTAAGTGATGATTCGATCCAGAAGAAAGAGTAAACTTTTTTTTTCATCCTGAATATGTTTAAATAAGAATTCCAGTGCACTTGTGCACAACTAATAAAACAGCTCAAATCTATGTATGTATGCATGCATATACGCACAGGGGTAGACGGAATACCCGCTTATTGTGTGCGCATGGGTCTCTGAATGACAGCCCTGCTACAAACGTCAGCCTCGCGAAGCTCGCACTGTAGGTTTTGCAGAGACAGTTCTGCGGTAAGTTTGGAGGAAACACTTTCGTTTCGTTTCCGATCCACTAAACTGTCCGTCCATCCCTGCTGGTGAGCTCCGGGTTCCACTTCCTGGGATGTACGTGGACTGGGAAAGGGGCCACCGATGGACCCAAGTAAAGTGGAGATCCGCTGTTCCTGGGGGTCTTGGCCAGTCTTATCCAGAAAGGGCCGCTGTGTACGCCGGGTTTTCGCTGCAACTCCCTAACTATATTGCTAATTAATTATCGTCGTCACACCTGGGTTCGAACTGCAGACCTAAAGGCTATCCCAAAAACCTGCATACACAGCGGCCCTTTGCTGAGAAGACTGCCCACCGCTGGAGACATATGGGAGCTGCGCAGAGCAGAGTGCAGAGCCTGGCATGAGAGCGCCTGTGGGGAGGCCGTGTTTGGCTCAGCACATTTGGAAGCGGTGCCTGTCTTAACAAGGTCGCTGGTTCAAAACCCAGGGTCTATAAAGTGGTTTGACTGCTTCATGCTTCAAAAAATCCCTCACTTCAAATAAAAGCCAGTGATGATTGGGGGAAGGGTGGCAATACACTACAATGGCCTGTTTTTAAGAACAAACGACTGCATAGACTGCAACTAGACTAAGAGTGCAATTGGATGAACCTCAGATACATTAAGATATTAAAACATGATGCTGCAAGTTAATCGCCTGTATGCAATACTTATGAACCAGAACACAAAAAAGCAGCACAAAAATGACCTCACACTGAAACACACAGTATTTGTTTATAATTTCATTTTTTTTTAACAGAAAAAGAAAGACTGACCAAAGACAGGGTGTGGTGAGGGCAGTGCAAAAGGCATAAATAAAATGTATACAGCAGCCAATAAGAGATGGAGGATTGTTTTTTAAAACAGGGCTTCCATGGGGCACACTCAGCAGGCCAGACACACCAAAATCACCGGTTAGAAAAGGCACTATATTCCAGAGAGAGCGGGAAATGGCACGCGGGTGTGCACACGCCTGCCCGCACACACACGGGGGCACACGTCTGAGGACGCAGACCACAGTGACACGAGTCCCCTCTAGGGATGGTGACTCACCAGTTTAAACTGCTGAGTGTTATGCGCATGTTAAACAGTATGTGTAGGGCACAAACACGCACATGAGCACATTTTACAGGTACTTATGGATACGAAAAAGACAAGAAATAAATGGTTAATTTGATGTTTTGCAGCTGCGTAAGCTGAGTCAGGAGTGGCCCCCACAGTGCCGCAGCCGTGCGCACGGGGGCCGGAGCGGGAAAGTGTCCCACGTGGCACCGTGCGGCTCGCAACCCAGCGGTGAGATGGCCCTGCATGTCCTTATGAGGCCCGAACCGAGCGAGGAGTGGGAAAACTGCGCCCCCACCACCTTCCGTAAAGGTGCTCCGAGGATCCAGGACGATTTCCTCATCAGTGGGGCGGCCTCACCCTCAGACAACAGGATGAACAGAGCTTATATTAAAGTACACCAAGGAAAGGAGGGGTTTGGGAACAGACTGCCATGTAGGGGGATGAAATGCATACATTGGTGTGGCCAATCAATACACATATATACTCATACGTACAAATGTGTATTTATAATTATATATACTGTATATATATATTTTATTCACAGAGCCCAGAGTCGATGTACAAATGGCCAGGCGGATCTGGTCTGTACACTGGGGACACTCTCCTCCCACCCCATACCTTTCCATTCTTAAATATGTATATTTATTATTTTTGACATTTAATCTGATTATAATGCATGGAAACAAACTGCAGAGTGAGTGAGGGGGGGCAGAGGCCGTGATGGGAGTCTGTAGTGACATGTGCTCTCTGGGATGGATCGGCCGCTGCTTCCGGGTCCCACACTCCTCCTCCTCCTCTCCTATTCCCTTCTTCCCTTCCTCTCTCTTTTGTCCAGGTTCCATCCAGCCTGCAGCTCTCACTGCCACGCCAAACGTTCTCAGTGATGCAAGTCTGCTGCATTGTTAGCCGAATGGCACCCCCCCCCCGGGTCGGCGGGCTGCTACATTCTTCGGCGATGCTCTGGATGCATTTATGGGCTGGGGGGGTC
>JAODKK010000093.1:7907735-7920295 GCA_026774405.1 Petrocephalus microphthalmus | reverse complement strand
CTTATTGAATAAAAGCCACATAGAATAAAGGCATTTATATATATATATATACACACACACACACACACACACACACACACACACACACACACACACATACACAGGTCAGAGACCAAATAAACCCCAAATAAATTAAAATAAAACAGAAACAAAAAGAAAAACAAAAACAGCAGGCCAACTCAGACGAGGGGACAAAGGCAGCAGGGGGGGTTGGGGGTGATGGGGCCAAGCGGGAGCCCACCTGAGCAAAGGCTTGGGGAAGTCCCAGAGGGGAGAGGGAGGGTGCCCAGGTCCTCGCTATGGCCCCCGTTCCTGCCAGAACCATGTTTGTTTTCAGGACTATTTCCCAGGACCATCGCAAGCGACACGGGTCCAGCTGTGACCCGCCGGGAGGCCGTCCTGTGGGAATCACCGAGCCCCCTCCAGCCAAGAGGCTCATTTCAGATTCTACGTGGCCACTCAGCATACAAGCTCTGACACTGGGGGTCCAGACGTGCTCCCCCCCCCGATCCGTATGGCCAATGGCCAGCGCTGCCCTAGGTCGCCCCAGCACGTGCCTCACTGCAGGAAAGCAACGCGTCATACTTTGCCACAGAACCAGCAAACAGCCCCCCCACCCCCCACCACCTGGCCCAGCCAGGGGAACTGACTGTATGGGCCACTGGGTAGCCCAGTACGATTTTAGTCATCAACAAGTTCCATGCAGGTGTCGAGAGACAACGTGGGGGATGGGAGAGCCCCCCATTAGGCGAGAGGCTGAGGTGACCTGCTTACTGAAAGAGAACAACCTAAAAAGGGACTATCCCCCCCACCCAAATTTCACGCTTGCCAACACAGACAGAGAGTGTCCTTTTAATGCACGACCACCTTTCCCAAACCTAGCCGTCCCGACTCGACGCAGATCATGTTTCCGTATTTGTGCAAATCAAAGTTTCTGACCCCTTTCCATGTTTAAGGGTGGGAGATATTTGGGGGGGGGGGGACAAAACAAGGTCAGCAGACAAAAGCCAGTTATTACACTTTGAAAACAAAAGGCCCCCTTGTCTCGGCACTTGGAGGAATGGTGGCGTCTCCAGGGAACGGCTGACATGCTGAGAACCCCCGGGGGTGGGGGAGTCACCATGCCAGACATGCCACCGTAGTTGGCGGAGCGTGAGCCCTCTGCCAATCGCCCCTGGTACCTGCCTGACAGGCGTGGTGGGACAGCCAGCACCGCCCCCCCCAGGCACACACTGTCTCCCCCGCAAAGCCATCGGGGGGGGGGGGGGCTCCCACAGGCTCCCAGCATCCTAATTAGAGCCCATGTCGCCCAACAGTCTGTCTACCGTCTACCCAACATTAAATGAGGTCTTATTCATCCACCCTGAGTCTCCCTTCACACTACGGGGCTTCTTCCCCCCCTGACAGAATGAGGTAGCAGACTCGCAACATCACCATCACCATGGTATGCCAAGCCCCACTGTAGAAACGTCGTGATCATGCGAGGTTTGTCACGGTGTGGAGTCACAGCTAATTGGTGAAGTGTAGGGTGCGAAGAGGGGAAAAAATAAAACTAATATCAAATAAAACTCTGGTATAAGTGATTGGCCCTTTCATTTGTCTGAGGGAATCCAGTTAGAGGATGGCTCACACGCACGCACACACACACACACGCGCGCACTCACGTCCACACCCTCTTCTATCGGCTACAAAGGGATGAGGAGGAGAGATTCGATCAATATCCCCCAAAAGCTGAAAAGGAAGCCGACGAAATGAGCAGAGACGACTGCAAGGAAGGCCCAGAGAGGAAGAGGAGGAGCTGGCGTGTGCCTTGGGGTGCAGCATCAAGAAGCAGGAAGAAGCAGCGCAGAGCTGAGGTCATCGAGTGCCGGGCTCTGGCGGACTGCGGTCTGGTTAGAAGCCAGCCGGGTGACGAGGGGGGCTGATTACAGAGCAGAGACTTCCCGGCCAGCTGCACGGCAGAGCCGGCCCGCGCCTGTGGGCGCATGTCAGGGGACCCGTCGTCCCAGAAAAGCAGCTCTTCACTTTGAGGAAACCTTTCCAAAAGCACTGTGACGTGGGGGTGGGGGGGTAACCACAGGCCGAAATAAGCCCTGTCCTCGCCGGCAGCTGAGGCACATTCTGAAAACCTCTGGACCATTTTTCGGATATTCAGATTACAAAGCAGGACACTTAGTCATATGCTTGACCAGAAAGAGCGAAAGCGCCCATCCCCCCCCCCCCCCACACGCACACACACACACAAATGCTTTGTGGCCAAAGTGTACAAGAACATCGCAGATCCCCCTGCCCACTCCGTGTGACACCTTCAGGTTAAAATGTCACGCAAAGAGGGTGCATCTGTGGTGCAGTTCGAATCGCCGCCACATCCGTGGCTCGGCCGGGCCGGGGCCCCAGGCTGCCAGCAGGCCGAGAGACAGCGGGCCGTTTTAACAGGCTGGCCACGGCCACTGCGAACTGCCAAACACCACGAAGAGGACGCGGACAATGCGGCTCTGTGTTTGCGCAGAGGATTAACTGCCTGGCGTATTCAAACAACTCAGCTAATATTACTGAAAACACGCGCTGGGCTCCGGGCCGCCCGCCCAGGCCGCGCCAAACCGGCCCGAATTCCTGGGGTCTCTCTCACACTGCAGGGCCCGCCGTAAGGGGCTGGGAGCCGTCCGTAGCGCCATTTCACCGAAATGCCATACGCTTCTCGGGCCGGCCATGTTACCCATAATGCAATGCACAGACGGTAGACTGCCACGTCGCTGCAGGCTTCAGAGGCTGTCACACTATTTACCCGACTGGTACCGGACTCGGCAAACTGCCACATGCCCTCCGCGTCGTGCTGCCACCGGCAAGCTTATTCAGTCAGCAGATCTGCGGTCGACCGGGCAAGGCGGCATGTAACTACACTGCAGCACAGCGGCTTAGCTGGCTGAAGCGTCCGACTGTAAACAGGCGGTCGTGGGTTTGAATCCCAGCAATCAATCTGAAAAGCGTCTCAAAATAGTGCACCAGGCGAGAGCCCTTCCAGGGATTTAATATCTTTTCACAGATTTCGTCCTTTAATAAACATTACTGGCTTTTAATTTTTACTTGCATGTTTAATACTGATTATCCCTAACATACTTATTGTCTTTTTTTACTTACATTATCCTTTGTTGTATTTCGATCTGTGCTACTGGACAAAGAAATTTCACCCCATGCAGATCAATAAAGTCTCATCTTATTATCTCCAGACATCTTTAAGTAAAGGGGTGAGTAAAGCACGCTGCTGTGTCTATGCAGGTTAGACTACCTGTGTGCAGACTCTCAGGGACCAAGAGATTTTCACAGGATAGGATCGGCACTTTTCCACTCAACTCAACCGAGCTGGACCCGAGCCATACCACAAACTGGCAGTTTTCCATTGTACACCATCGAAGCCAGTAGCCGGGTGGGACTGGCTCTGACATGGCCCTGCCTACCAGCTGTGTCATTACCATCCGATGGGTCGACATTCACGCAGATACCAGCGATCTGTGCTGATATGTGCGGATTACCTGAAGGAAATAACGGCATATATCATTCACCAAGAGAAGTATCATGTACACCGATTTAAAAATCGATGCATTCCTGATAACTTGGAACTTGAAAATTTCCAAGCACCTACTTAAAGTACTATAGAATAGCTAAACAGAATGGATTCTTAATGCTAATTTACGCAAACAAATGCTAATTCCGTTAGCGTTTGATACGAACAATAGGTGCCGATTCGTAAAAAAAAAATAAAAAAAAAAAAAAAAAAAGACACTGCGATTCTCACAGACTTGCCAGCGGAAATTAGCTCATAGTAAATCGTGACATAAACCACGTGAACAGTAAAGTGCTTCATCGGTTTTAAATTGCTGTAGCTCTCCAACTCCAAACCTTGCAACGTCTTTCCCGCAGTGGAAAGCCAAAGTGAGCGGAACCCGGAGACGGAACTGGTCCGCCTTCACCATGCGGCTCAGTTATTGCCCGGTTCCTGCGTGCTAGTGGAAAAGCACCAGAAGACTCCTGCATGGAATAATGGGAGAGCGCATGGCGGCGTGGCAGAGAGGATGCCGAGAATCCACCGCACACACCCCTCATGCAAACATGTGAGGTCAGCATATGACCCCCCCCCAACCACCACCAGAGTAACATGCATCATACGACAGCAGGCAGACGACCCCCCCAGCAGGTCAGTTCTCCTCGAACAGCTGAAAGACGACTTCATGGGGCCCGAATACTAATCAAAGCATAAATCTATCAGTATTAATCAGACATTGGTGATTCTTTAAAAGTCACCACCAGACGGAGATGATACAGGCCACACTTATGAGAGTCTAATCTGACTTACTTGATCGAGCGAATCCTGATGCCACACTGCAGATAAAGTCTTTCAATAATCGGCTAGGTAATCGGTGAGTAAATCAGAATAAGGTCAGCTGTGCCATAAATAGGTGCGTTCTGGTTTTTCATTGTTGGAGGTATGCGTGGCCCAGTGGCGATTAAAAATAAAATATCAGCAGATGCATTTCCGCCGTGCAGCCTACAGCTCAGCATATAGGGGACCCGCGTACAGCCCTCTGCGCAGCTGGGCCCGTTTACTGTAAACAGACAAAGGCAAACAGGGGGTTTCACACACACAGACCGCCTTATTTGTCAGGACGCGGCGGTTACGGCCAGAGGCTAAGGACTGCATAACGTAATGGCTAACGCGGCAGAAACGTTGTGACAGCTTCCCACTAGGAAATGAGTCTTTCTACTCTTTTGATTTATCTCCGAATCACTTAAGCTAATTAAGTGACAGCCGGGTAAGTAATAAAAGACCAGCGGAACAGCAGGGTTGGAGAGGCAGAAGAACGCTCAGCGGAGCTGAAAACGAGCTCGGCGCACAAGAGCGCCCGCCTGCGATCTGCATCCTGCCGGCACCTCGCTGCAGCCCCCGGGGGGAGGGCGGGCTCCGAGGGGGCCTGGACATCTTCCTCGTCTCTGACTCCGACATTAAGATCTGCACCACTAAAACCACCGTTCTTTACACCTGCCAGAGGTGTTTGCATTCACTCAACGGCGACCGTCCTACGTCTACGACGCGGAAGCCGGGAGAGGCGGCCGAACACCATAATTATAACCGCAGCGCTGGACGTCACGCATCTCATACGAAACTAGGCGACTTTCCGACGTGACAGTAATCTAAAAGCACGAACTCGGAGGGATGGATTAAGCCCTTTCAAAGGATTATTTGAGATACAATTTACTCCCATCGAGACATCATACTCCAAATCCGTTTAGCCTGCCGGAGTTCTGAAATCGCCCAATGCATAAATATGGCAAGGGGTAAAAGAGTCAGCTTGAGGACTGAACGGCCCTTCCATGTGAAAGCACGTGGACTGTGCTTTCGTATCGGTCTTGATCAGCTGTCCTCATAACCTCAGCCCTGAAGCAGCAAATCCCGGGGGGGGGGGCTGTGTGATCAAGACAGTGAGTGGGGTGAAGCTCCGCCCACCAAATGGTTTGGCTCCACCCCTCAAACTGTGGTTCCTCAAGTTGCATACACAACGCCCACTGCGTCCAGCAGGCAGGAGGCACGCAACGCAAGAGGAAACGCTCTTAAAAGAGGCTCCAAGGAAACCAGCGTCTGGGGGAAAAAGCAGAAAGGTTAAACAAACAGCTGAGCAGGAAATGAGGCGTGGACACCATGGAGACACGTGGGGAGCGGCGGCTGCGGCCGGCGCGCGGGATGGGCCTCGCCGCAATCGCGCGCACCCCTGGGCAGCACGGTCAGCTCGGCGGCGCGCAGACACGCACACACCTGACAGAACACAGAGGCGCCGCGGCCTTTAACTGACACGAGCGGCAACGTGTCGCAGCCCCGGGGGGCGAGGAGTCTTTCGGCAGCAGTCTTACGCAACCAGGACAGCTAAAACTAGACAACTTCTCCAGCCACCTTTCCAAGTGGCACAGCCTCTTGAGTTTGACGCTCTAAAAACACAACACCCGCACCGCCCGACTCACTCCTCAGAGGCACACGCCTGACCAGCAGCCGGAGGTGACGTGCCTCATTTCCTGCCTCTTCGGGGCTTGGCCTGAGGCCAAGAGTTCCCCTGAGGTTCTCCTGATGCTCGTCAGGCACAGGAATCACTATCCTCCTCCGCATCAAAAACAGTTCTCGTCTCTTTGATAAATGTTCAAATGCTACATTTTTATTCTGGCTCCACGACGACGCAGCTGACAGTGTGCAGTCCAAACATGGACGTGTCATCAGTGTACACCATTTCTCATGGTTTCAAAATCGGGGGGGCGGCCTGGTGCCTGAAGCGGGAGCTTCCAGACCGGAACACAGCACAAAAGGAACAAATTCTATTGACTACAAAACCAGAAATAAACAAGTGAGGAAGAGTGAGCCCAGGACCACAAAGGCACCAGGTTACACGCGGCTTAAGTGGTACTAATTACGGCTATTACTGTGCCACAATAACTATTAAAATTACACATAATCACTACAATTACAATTAGTAATACAAGAGATGTCTTAAAAATATGAGTTATAGTTGAAGTGCAATTACAAAGTGCAGATAAAAGTTGACCCCACGTGTTAGACGGGACTTATTTGCATAAATAGATGGGAGCAGATAGCGGGTGGTTATTCAGGCACGGGGCCTGGAAGACGGAGGGCAGGACAAGGACCCGTCATACGTGAGCAGAGCTCCCCACGCTTTGCCTAAACACACACAGGCCTCCGGCTCCCCTGCTGTCAGGCAGCTTTGCATCGCTGCCGTTTAACACCAGCGTGACAGGTTAAAAACAAGGGATACAGGCGAATCGGAGGTGGGTGGGGGATATTTAGGCTTTTTTCCTGTAGGAAGTACTGCCAATGCATGCATTGCACAAGTGGTACCGCTGGTGGTGCTGACCCATCTGGCGCTTTGGTGGAGGGATACTGCGGACCAGCGACGAGCCGACACGGGATATGAGACCCGAAAGGTACCCGGTCAAAACAACTCGCCTCACTTAGGCGATACCGAGAAGAGAGGCAGACGTTTCGTATGAGTCTGAAGGCACGGGCAGGCACAGCAACTGGAGGCATATTTTACCCCAACTTCAGAAGGGAACATTTTGTTATAACATGTTAAGACAGCGGCACCCGCCAGGGACTTAAGACACACCTTTCACCCCCAGCATTTCGATACAGACCAGGGGAAGCTTCACTGGAGGGCCGGATGCTAAGAGCATTCAAGATCCAAAATGACTAACACAAAACAAGCCTTTACAAGGAGGAAGGGGAAAAAAATCTGGATGGAGTCTCATATCCATGGCAAAATTACCATAATAATTAGACAATTAACAGAAACTATAAAAAGCAAAGGCATTTACAGGGAGTCGTGGGCACAGTCCTAATGATACATTGAAATTAAGGCTACATCTACACTTGGAACACTGCGTGAGGTGGCTCGGTAATTATTAAAGTTATTTAGATAACGCAGCTAAAGCGCAAAGCAGCAGAATAGCGCATTTTGATATGAAATATTTTATCATCTGCTAGTACTCAAGTTCGCTGGCATCGGCAATTACCTCACAGGCATCACGGAGCGAGATTAGACGGAGTATATAAGCAATTTCCCTCCCATCAGAGTACTCAGTAAAGTCACGGAAAAGAAAGATTACCCTGAATGGCATTCTTAACTTGGCTGTCAACATTATCGTATTTATAAAACTATGTAAAACCTTATTTACTTTGATTACATTTACATCCCATCTAGCGGGCGACCAAAAGGGGCTTTGGTACCTGGTTCAGTTTGCATAGTGTGACATTTATTCTAGTGGTTTATGACCTAATAAATTAATCATTTCACCAATCTGTAATAATGGAAAAAGCCAACAATGACTGTGAGGCTTCTTGCAGCGCAGTTTCGGAGTCAGGGGAAAACCTGGTACATCACCCACAGCTGGGAGTCTGCCAATAGTTACAAAAAAAAAAAAAAAAACACAGTCACAACAGGGGAAAATATACCAAATTTATTGCACTCGGTGTTGTTTTTATTAGCCATTTTTATTAGCCATGTCACCCCTTAAAAACTGTTATATAGCCTGGACAAGGGACGTTAGGAGTTATTTTAAACTGGTTGCTAACACTTGTTGTGAAAGTGTGAAGAATATCTGCAAATAAATAAATAAATAAACATGATAAATATATATAACAAGCCTGGCTATATTCTGCCGGAGGCTTTTCTTGGGAAATATTAACAGTTCCGAGAAGTTACTTTTACCAGGGACGAAAGGGCCCGCCCGAGTAACTAAGGGGATCCGACTAAATAAACAGTATGCGGTCCGAGCCGAGACACGCAGCGCAATGGCAGGGCTGCCGGCGCGTCCCGCACACTGTCACCGGGAACTGCGCCTTTGTGTTTACAAACGCAGCACCAACAAAGAGCAAAGCGGCAGACCGACCCCCCGCACGGCCAGACCAGGCGGCTGATCGCAAGCACGCCAAAAAATACATAAATGAGAATACTTAAGAGCTTTATGGACAGAAAAACCAGCCATCAGCACGTTACCATAACTACCACATAAATCCTCGGTGCAGGCAATTGCCTACAGGTAACAGAATTAGATAAACCACACTGATAATCATTTTTTTCCGCCACATACACTAATAATCATTTACGTCCCATATTTTGCACCCATGTCTCAGAGTTTGCCAACTTGGACAGCCACTTAACTGGACTGAGAAATTTATAGGCGCAACCTACAGGTACGGTTCGTGCACTGTCGACGTCACCTTATTACCGTGCCTGTTACTTTGCAAATTACATGAAATTAAACGGTTCATGATACAGATAAATAATCGAGGTTTTCAAAACACGGGCTTGATAAATACCACATGCATTGCGCAATTTTATTAGTTTAATTTCGAGCGTGCACTCAGCCGGACACTGGGAGGATGGATAAGCCGTACCTACCTTTAGGATTTCCCCACGTTTGAAACTTAGCTCGTCATCCGCAGTGGCTTTGAAGTCGTACTTGGCGACGGCCTCCATGGTGCGGGGTAGCTGGACACCTGTGGGCTGCGGGGGTAACAGGTACGCGGCCGCGGAGCGGAGCGGTGCGGGGCGATGCGGGACTCTGCGCCGGGGCGAGGCGCTCTTTGTCGGCGGAGAAAAACAAACACCAAGCCCCTGCGATTCCCCCGGACGTCTCTCTCCGCACTACAGCAGCTCTTCACGCCACGGCCGGCCGCTCTGCGGGCGCAAAGTTACATCAGTTAGCGCTGATGCGATCTCGCATAGGAAAATGAAGAATTAGGCGCGACACGCCACTTTAGGAAAGTGTTTGATGGAGCCGCGCCCTTGCGCCGCAGCTAGCATTGTGGAGCTAGGCAGCCCAGAGCGAGGAAGGAAACCGTCCCATTGACACCCGGCGCAGCCAATGGCAGACGAGCGCCGTCACACGCTGTCCAATCAGTTGCGGGGAAACGACAACGCCCAGTAGCCCCGCTCGTACCCGTGGAAAATAAAGCAAACGCGTCCCCGGAGTGTCCCTGATGCGGCGGGTCAGCGCCGGTGTGACAGCCTCACTCAGCGGCTCCCGCAGCGGCTCCTCATATCCATGTGCCGCCGCTTGGCTACACGGAACCGGCACGCTGGCTCAGCAATATGCGACCGGGTAAAGGAATATGAAGAACGCATGCTTTGTGTCTGAAGGAACAGGACACACCAAACAAACATCCCGACTAACCGTTTGTATCTTGACTTGGGTATTTGTAGAATATTTTTCTGCGGATGCGAAAACTAAAAAGGCATTCGCCAAATTGTGTAAATACGATTTCGTTTGTCGTTTTAAGCCACTTAATTACGACGATGGAATTGTACCATTAGTACACTGGCCAATATATTCTAAATGAATCACATTCATTAGTCATACAATCATTAACTGCGAGATATATACATTTTATGTATTTTCATACATATATACATTATTTTAAACCTGACGTACCCAGATAAAGCTTCTTGGCATCAAATTATCAAGAACTGTGAAAATTAACCAATAAGGGATCGAAGATTATAATTTCTACTTCTGCCTGGCCAGAAGTGGGTTAGCGTATATAACTGACAGTTGCCTAATTCTCTTTGTATATTTACGCTCTGCGCTAAAAGCAGATGATTACACATATCATTTTATTCAGCAAATCGAGAAATCATTTATTCTTTCTCTGACCTACATTTGTCAGTTTTGTTAGAAAAGCGATAAGTTACATCATTAGATACGATAAATGTATTGTTGCGCCCCTTTAGTATAAACCGGATCCGCAGATTTTGCCCGGCAAATGCAGAAATTGTAGTGTTGAATGCATCCTCAGTATGTTGCTCCACAAGATGCTCCACAATTGCACTAAAGTAACCAGTAATATTGTATGTTCACAACCATACTCATTTAATTTCAGGTGTCATAATTATGTACTTTTAAACGAAGGGCGTAATTTCGTATTTTCCAATTAGTTGTTTTCCAAATCATCAGCACATTTATTATAACATTAATATCAGACTGCACATATTGGCTTCGCTCGCATACAGCAACCACGCATCCGTTTATATAATTAACAAAGACAAAAGGTTCATCCTTGTCAAAGTATTCCCAGCTTACAGAGGTTTCAGTCTTAAATTATTATTTTTTTACAATTCCACATCGAGCTGTGAATGACCCCCCGACAGATGAGGAAAAGCACGCATCCTCCCCACTTGACACATTGTGAAACTGATCATTTGCCGACCACTCACCGTGTCCTGGGCCGGATGATCTGGGCGAGTAAGAGGCCGCCGTCCCTTTGGCTTAGGAGCGGCACTTTACTGAATAGGAGCGCTGCCCCGTGCGAGCAGCTCCGTGCTCTTCTCCCGAACAGTAAATTTCCGCTTCCTTTCCGAGCCTCTCGCTGGTCTCCGCCGGCAGCGGTTCGCTCGGCCGCCCAGCTCTCGCGCGATTTCACCCCCCCCCCCCCATCCTCCCCCGGTCCAAGGGATGCTGCGGTTTTTAGGGAATCGGCGTTGCGTAACCGCCAGCGCCGTCTTACTCATGCCAGGTAATGATCACGTATTCTGTAATAACGCAGGCATAAGCGAGATGCACGAAATCTGGCATTTTTTCTCAGAAAAAAGGAAATAGAATTGCTCTTTAAATGAAACGTGTCCATGTATTCCAGCGTATGGGTGCGTGAATCAAATACGTAGTTTTGAATCGCCGAATAAACTTATCTGGTTTTATTAACCGTTCGCACATCACCTTAGCAAAGAATACACTCAAGAAAACACTTTTCCTGCTTTCTACCCACTTCTTAGAACCCTCGCTCCTTGTTAGTTTCCAATGTACTCTGTGCATAATTCGCTTCCCAGCTGCTGCACACACACGGTTAGGGACAGGATTTTCCTTTACAGTACGTTAACTTTTTTGAGATGAATGAGATTTAATGAGATAAAATACAAAATTCGCTTCCCAGCTGCAGCACACGTGGTTGGGGACGGGATTTTCCTTGCCCCAAAACCCTGTAGTACATTATCTATAGCAAATGCCCGTTCTCATTGCCGAAGCCCACGTCCTCATGTGATTTTAAGCGCCTGCCCCCACTCTCTTCCGCAGTCCGTCTCTGCGAAGGTGCGTGTTCCGAGTTGCTGGCTCACTGTGTACTTCTGCTCCAGCTTCCCGTGTCTGTTGTCGCCTTTGTCTCCCGCCTGTTCCCCATAGATTTTAGTCAGTGTTTGGTCGTTCACCTGCTTGTTTTGACCCCTTCGTTTGTTCCTTTGTTTTTGATTTCCCTTTTGTGTCTCTGGCTTGCTAAATAATAATCGGGGGAAAAAACCCTTTCCCACGCCACGTCATAAGAGAATGTCGATACATATGATAACGCGGGCTTCAACAAGGGGCAGGTGTGGGCTATAACTGATCAACCACAAAAGTAGAGACTAGAGGCAACGAGGAACAGATGAGGATAATCACAACCGAATACTCGGGACAAGAGCATTGGAGATACAGGGAACATTTGTGAGATAATTACAAAACTAGGTACACACAAGGATAACCAGGAACAGATACAAAAATAAGGACAAATACAGAAATAACGTGAATGCAACAACTAAAAAGGAGGGAAATGCAAAAAAAGTAAAAAAAAAGTATCTAACAAAGTTAGGAAAGCGAGATTCTCAGCCACCTGTTCAGCCCATTCAGCCACACGGTGGCCTGGGGAGCGGGGGAACATTTGGGACAGTAAAAAAAAAAACAACTGGAGAAGGGGTGGCCAGCGACACCTGCTGGCCAACGGGGAAGTGACTGACTGACTAGGAAAAGACGGAGTCCAATTCTGACCATTTCACACCCCTCGTACAATGTCTTAACATATATAATAATTTTCTACTTAACATGAAGTAATTTTTCTTCAAATTCATACAAGCTGTCCATCCAGCCATACTCCGTAACTGCTTGTCCTATCCAGGGTCTGTTGTAGGGCGGGGGATTAGCTCACATGGTAGAGCGCTCGCTTAGCATGCGAGAGGTAGCGGGATCGATGCCCGCATCCTCCA